>PVIH01026379.1:0-18871 GCA_004025045.1 Sigmodon hispidus | reverse complement strand
GGATGGAAAAAAAAAAATTCAGAGGGAAAGATGAACACAAAGAAAATATAGGTGTAGCAATCTTATTTGTATGTCTACCCTTGATAAGCCATGCTTATCATTCTTATCCTCTATATAGTTATTGTTAACTCTTCCACATTTTAAATTCTTTTTACTGTGTTTTTTTTTAATAAATACAAAATAAAGGAAAAAAAAAGAAGTAAAAAAAAAAAATATAAAGAAGAATAAAATTTAATAAGTACAATATAATGTTTAGTAAATGAGTTTTTAAATTTACAATAACTTCCTAGGAGAGATGGCCCTTCTATACAGATTAAGTACTAGTCTATTTGACTGGGAAAAAAAATAAAACTTCTATGTGCTATGTGAGAGAGCCTGCCAAAGGAATGGTTTTACATGGTAATGTAGAAACATTTATCTCTTGTGTCTAAATTATAATTTTCTCAGTTACAAAGACAGGAGGAGGATGTCCACATATCCACTGAGTCACTGCTTACAACAGAAAACCCCCCAAAAAAAACCCAGAAATAACTTAGAATTCATTAAATTGTATTGCACCCATAAAATAGAATGGAATGCAATGATTAGGGAGCTGTGGTTTATCTAAACAGTATAAAAATATATATAAGATATTAGAGCAACATATAGAAACCATCATTTTTTCCGTTACAGTACTAAGGACTGAACCCAGGACCTTGTATTGCAAAAGGTGTTAAAAACAAGTATTCTTTTCTATTTATTTTTATTATTATTATGAATAAAGTTATATTTTTATCCATGTATATCCTTGTTCAAGCTCCCTTCCCCCTTCCACCCCTTCCAGTCACTCACTCTTCTCTCCATCAGTTTATCTTCTCCTCAGCAAGGGCAGGAGGTCCCAAGGTCCCAAGGTGGCTTAGCACAGCATCCACTCCAGGCAGATCCACTTTCCTCACCTCAGCATCAAGACTGGGTCAGGTGTTCCTCTGGAGAGGGTGGGATCCAAGATGCCGGTCCAAGATCTTATAGATCGCAAGCTGTTCAGTGTTTGTGGTTTGCAGCTACTGTTTGGCCTATGTCTTAGGCACATTGCTAGCTAGCTCTTTTATTTTCATTCAACCCATTTCTAGTAATCTACCTGCCACATGGCCCAACCTGTGGCTCACCTGGATTCCTTACATGATTCTCAGGGGTCAGATGGAGACTGACTGACTCAGCCTTCCTTCTACCTGTCTCTACTCTGATTTTCTGCCTATTGCTACGGTGCTCACCATGGGCCAAAACAGTCACTTTATTCACAGCATCACATACTGAGAACTGTCCTACCACACTTCCTCTTTTCTGTCTAACCAAACAGGAAGGTTTCAATTTCCACATTGCAAAATTACATACAAAATTACATACAACAGAACAGCTATCAAGCAAAAATTACAGTTACAATACAATTACAGTTTCTTTAACAAACTTAAAGAAAATATTCCATTATCTACCTTATCCTTGTGAGTCTAAAGTTTCATATCTAATATGCCTTTTAAAATAACTAAGAAGAACTATACCTATAATTATTAAACCTTTAACCACATCAAAGACCACAGAAGGATATAATATTACCCAAATAAAACCAAGTATTCTAACACTGTACTGTAAATGCTAAAATACATAGTCTACCACAACCCTAGCCCTTGGCTTTGTAGTTCAGGCTGGCTTTGAACATATGACTGGAACAAGATTTTGTTCTTAGGTCTGCCTAGTAGGGAAAAGCTTACATTTAATTGACACTGGCACAACTTTAGACAATGAAATAATGTCACCTGTTAAACTACAACTTAAAAAATCTTTTATTTCTACAATTTCATTGTTCTCTGTTATCAAAATAAAACGCCTTAAGACTATGATGTAAACTCTCAGTGGGTATGGTTAAAAATATGTAACAATATTAGCTTAAAACAATTAACAAAAATCTTATAGTTAAAATACATACATAAGTAATCTTAATTTGCAATAGATAATATAAACATGATTCAACTGTTGTTTATAATATAGTGTATATCTAACTTAGACTCAACTCTCATTTAAAAATAGATTTACTAAAAAGAAGTAGATGATTTAAATAGAAACTCTATGGCTCTCCTCCATTTTAACTGATGACCTCATGATGATGAAATGAGCCATGTGAGTGGCATCTATATTTATTGGTTAAAGCATGCATGTCGTCTATCTTTACCACTTTCTTGATTAAGATGAGAATGTGATATAATGCTACTAATGCAATGGTCATAAAATGTCTGAGACTCAGATTATCATTTTATCACCTTTTTAGACTAAACATATATGAAAGGTCTCAAAAATATTTTGGATTTAGATGGATTGTTATATGTAGACAGGTTTCTAAAATCCAAGTTCCTAAAAATTTTTAGGTAAGAAAGAACATGTCTGATGAATGACACACATTTGACAAATAAGATTTATAAATTTCTAAGGTCTACTCAAGTTAATAATTACTGACTGAAAGATATTTTTGATCACTTTGTTAAGCTTTAGCTATTTGGATAAACTGAGTCATATAAGAAATTGTGATATTCTGTAACAGTACACTATGAGAGTACAAGAAAAGTAAGATTTCCAGATTTATGTGAGCTAGCATCCATATCTTATTAAACAAGCATTGTTTTTAATCTTGACAGATTGGTAACACCAATATATTTTTTTAAAAAATAT
The DNA here is from genome assembly GCA_004025045.1 of Sigmodon hispidus. Classification (NCBI taxonomy): domain Eukaryota; kingdom Metazoa; phylum Chordata; class Mammalia; order Rodentia; family Cricetidae; genus Sigmodon; species Sigmodon hispidus. Next base: position 16,174 of record PVIH01026379.1, on the reverse strand, counting down.
GTTCTTTTGTAAAATAAGAATTTTATAATCTTTAAAGAATCAAGAGAATTGTAAAATTTAGATATACTTCATAGGATCAAGGGAACTCCAAATGAGTACAGACTAAGTTTTTCTCACCTGTCTATTCCTAAGGATGGTATTTTCTCTCTCTCCTAGTTTTAGAAAAATGCCCTTCTTAATTTCTAAAACTATAAGCCTAAAAGTTCCAAATAAGCGCATAAATTTTAGCTTCTGTTTCTAACTTCAAGTTGTCTCAACAGATTTCCACCTGGCTGGCAGACAACCTACTCCAAAGGACTATAACCTCTGCACTTGCTGAAAGCTGATGTGGACCAGTTCCAGCCAATGTGATTGTTCCCTGTCTCTACAGCTAGGACAAATAACTACATGCTTCTGACAAATGATCCTTTGTCAAGCTTTTGACTGGCCTCTCAGCTTGTGTGTGTGTGTGTGTGTGTGTGTGTGTGTGTGTGTGTGTGTGTGTGTGTGTGTGTGTGTGTGGTGTGCTTTATTCACCCATCATCTTTCAATGAAAAAATAATGTTTTTGCTTAAAGTCCACTAATGAGTGAGTACATTCCCTGCTTATCCTTCTGGGCTTGTGAGACCTCACTCAGGAGGATATTCTCCAAATCCATCCATTTGCCTGCAAATTTTAGGATGTATTGTTTTTAATCCTGTGTAGTACTCCATTGTGTAGCCATACCACAGTTTGTTAATCTTGCTCTCCTTGTTCCACAACCTCTCCAGCATAGACTGTCATCTGTGTTTTTTATCTTAGCCATTCTGACAGGTGTAAGGTGGTATCTCAAAGTTGTTTTGATTTACATTTCCCTGATGGCTAAAGATGTTCACCTTTTTTCAAGTGCCTTTCAGCCATTTGTAATTCTTCTGCTGAAAATTCCCTTTTTAGTTCTGAACCTCATTTTTTGATTAGGTTATTTAGGGGTTTGGGCTCTAGTTTCTTGAGTTCTCTATATATTTTAGAGATCAGCCAGTCCTCTGTCACTTGTAAGGTTGTTGAAAATCTTTCTTCATTATGTAAGCTGTCATTCTGTCCTATTGACTGTGTCCATGGCTTTACAGAAACCTCTCAGTTTCAAGAGGACCAACTTATTGATTGTTGTTCTTAGTGTCTGTCTTATATTTAGGAAGTGATCACCTGTTCCAATGCATTGGAGGGTATTTCCCACTCTCTTTTCTATCAAGTTCAGTGTAGCTGGGTTTATATTGATGTTTTTTGATCCACTTGGATTTGAATTTTGTGCAAGATGATAGGCTTGGATTTACTTGCATTTTTCCACATACTATCATTCAGTAATGCCAACACCCTTTGTTAAAAATGCTGTCTTTTTTCCATTGCATATTTTTAGCCTCTCTGTCAAAAATCAGGTGTTCATAGGTGTGGGAGTTCATGTTGGGGTTTTTGATTCGATTCCATTGATTCACATGTCTGCTTTTATGCCACTACCAGACTGTTTTTATTACTCTATAGTACAGAGTCAGGAATGGTGATGCCTTCTGAGGTTCTTTTGTTGAGCAAAATTGTTTTAGCAATTCTGGATTTCTTGTTATTCCAAATGAAATTGAATATTGTTCTTTCAACATCTGTAAAAATTTGAATTGGTATTTTCATGGGTATTTCATTGATTCTGTAGATTGCTTTTGGTAGAATTGCCATTTTTACTATGTTGATTCTACCTATCCATGAGCATGGGAGGTCTTTCCATTTTCTGATATCCCTTCAATTTCTTTCTTCAGTTATTTATACCTTTATAATCTGTTTTAACAAGTTTTTTTCTAAGACTATTATCTTGACATTCATGTTAACCAATTCTTTAATGATAAAACAAAAATGATCAAATATATTTATATATTTGACTTTACAAAACTCCAGTTACATTAATTATCCTCTCATTAAATTGTTCTATTTTTATATCATGTACAGTATTATCAATCACAGAAAAATTCTTCCATTGTAACACTATTTTCCATTTTTAATGTTGGCTAAAACTCTCTGTATATTATACGAATTCTCCTATTTAAGGAATCCCAATTGACTAACCAAATGTGATCACTATGATGATTCAGATGAGGGTGAAGTGAGGTAGCCACCTATTGTGGCAGTAGCTCAAGGAGGGGATCTAGGGAAAACCACATCCACTAGGAGAGGAAACTCACTGTCTGAAACACTCACCCAGGGGATTGTGGAGAAGAAACACATGTGGCAGGAACTGCCTAAAAGACATAGATGGATGTAGGCTAAAACGGAAAGGAAAACCTAGCCAGCCAAGAAGTGACTCCAGCCATGTGTACCTCCAGCTGTGCTGTTGCCTGCAAATCTGCACTTGAGTAGCTTTTTGCAAATTCAAGCAGAAAAGTTGCTGCTAAATATTTCACAAATTCTCCTTGGTCTAATAATAAAAACCCAGAGGCAGATATTGGAACAAACCTAAAAGATCAAAGAGACGGAGGAACAGCCACTTCTCAGCTAGCCAACTCCTCACAAATCCTTAGACTGATTGCCTCTGAGTCCTCAGCCAAGAGGGAAGGAGGTTGCAGGTGAAGGTGGGAACTCCTGCCTCATCCCACCTTGTTTTTGCAAGGGAAAATGATGTGAGATAATGTTTTTGAACACTGTAAAGATTTGTCACTCATTGGTTTAATAAAATGATGATTGGCAATCCGTAAATGTGGAGTGACCAGATTAGTATAATTCTGGGGATAAGAAAGACAGAAGAGCAGTCACCAGCAGATACAGAAGTAGCAAGATAAGAATACTGAGGTAAAGAAACATACCAAGCTACATAGATAAGAATTAATGAACATATTTCTTAAGTAATATACTTAAACTCATGGCTGAGCAGTTACTATAATATTAAGCCTCTGACTCAATTATTTGGGAAGTTGCTGTGGGGTATTTAAGAGTTTCTGGTGTAATAGAAACTTTTAACTATAGTGGAGTGCTAAGAGAGATAGCTGTATTATTGATTGTCCATTTTCTGTGTGATAGGAAGGTGCAGGATTTAACTGAAATATTGACTAAGAAGTCAGTGAGGCTGGACCATTGCAGCTAACCACTTTCTTTTTTTGTTGTTGTTTTTTGTTTGTTTGCTTTTGTTTTTTTATTTTTTTATTCAAATAATTTAAAATTTTTTGTTTTCTTTTTATTATTATCATTATTATTATTAACAAAGAATCACACTTTCTATCCTTGTATATCCTTATTCAAGGTCCCTTGCCCCTCCCAACACATCAGTTCATTCTCTCTTCTCCACAACTCCCCATCCCCTCCCTGGGCAGGCAGTCCCATGGTCCCACTGTCTCAATGTCCCAATATTGCTTAGTTCAGTCTCCACTCCTGACAGATCCAGTTTTCTCCTTCCAACCTCAAGACTGAGTCAGGTGTTCCTCTAGGGGGAGTGGGACCCAAGGAGTCAGTCCAGGGTGTTTCTGATCCCAAGCTGTTCAGTGGTTGTGGTTTGCAGCTTGGGCATGCTTGACTTTTTTCTTGTTTGTTTGTTTAGAGTCCACAAATGAGTGAGTACCTCCCCTGCTTATCTTTCTGGGTTTGTGATACCTCGCTCAGGAGGATATTCTCCAAATCCATCCACTTGCCCTCAAATTTTAGGATATCATTTTTTCTTACTGCTGAGTAGTACTCCATTATGTAGATGTACCACAGTTTGTTAATCCATTCTTCAGTTGAGGGACATCTAGGTTGTTTCCAGGTTCTTGCTATTACAAATAATGCTGCTATGAACATAGTTGAGCTAATGCCTTTGGAGTGTGACTGTGACTCTTTAGGGTATACAACCAGAAGTGGTATTGCTGGGTCCTTGGGGAGATTGATTCTCAATTTTCTGAGAAACCGCCATACTGTGTTCCAAAGTGGCTGAACAAGCTTACACTCCCACCAACAATAGAAGAGTGTTCCCCTTGCTCCGCATCCTCTCCAACATAGGCTGTCCTCTGTATCTTTTATCTTAGCCAATCTAACAGGTGTCAGTGGGTATCTCAAAGTTGTTTTGATTTGCATTTCTCTGATGGCTAAAGATGATGAGCACTTTTTCAGGTGCCTTTCAGCCATTCTTAATTCTTCTGCTGAGAATTCCCTTTTTAGATCTGAACCCCATTTTTTGATTGAGTTATTCAAGGTTTTGGGCTCTAGAGTCTTGAGTTCTTTAACCCTTTGATTTGGACTTTCTGTGGTTAATTTTTTTATGAACCTATCTTATATCTTACATAATAAATAGAATCTCCTCTTTGTATTGTATCAGTAGCAACATATCCTTCAACAAGGCAAATTTCTCTTTACTTCTTTAAACATTTTTTTCTAAGGTATCTGTGTGTGAATAAACTAGAAAAATAACAACCATATTACAGTAAATTATAGTCTGTGAAAACTGTTTACAAAATATTTCTAATGGCTGTTGTACAAAATACTAATATAAATTGGAGTTTTATTAACATTTCTTGTGGCAAGATCCTCCACTAATATCATCCAGCAGATTGAGAGCTATTACAAGTGTGAATCATGGAGGTAAATTTTTCTCTATCCTGTTCTTGTAAAGATATAGTAAAAAAAGAAGAAAAAAGAGTCTTTTAAATCATTCACTATATTTTTGGCTGTGAGCCCAGCCTTTAATGGCTGAGCCATCTCTCCAGATGAATTTGGAGAATATCCTCCTGAGCGAGGTATCACAAACCCAGAAAGATAAGCAGGGGATTTACTCACTCATTAGTGGACTCTAAACAACAAACAAACAAACAAAAAAGCAAAACATGCCCAAGTTGCAAATCACAACCACTGAACAGCTTGGGATCAGAAACACCTTAGACTGACTCCTTGAATCCCACTCCCCCTAGAGGAACACCTTAACTCAGTCTTGATGATGGGGGGAGAAAACTGGATTTGCCAGAAGTGGAGGCTGAGCTAAGCAATATTGGGACCGTGGGACCTTGAGACCACCTGCCCATGGCGGGGATGGGGAGATGGAGAGAAGAGAGAATGACCTGATGTGGTGGGAGGGGGAAGGGACCTTGAATAAGGTTATACAAGGATAGAAAATGTGACTTCTTTATTCATAATAATAAAAAAGAAAACATATAAAAAATAATGATTCTAGCCATTAAAAAAAATCATTCAGTATAATAGACCATTCCCTTATGTAATAGGAATGCAAGAGAATCTAGGCTGTAAAGAGCCTATTGGCTGGATCACCTTATGTACAGCTCTCAAACTCATTACCATTCTTTATATTCCAGATTTCATTTTAGTGAAAAATACAGAATTCCAAGAACTAGTTGATTCTTCAATATGTTGAGCATTTAGTTGCTCCTGTACCTGTTCTAGTGCCTGTAATTTTTCTGGAATCAAATGTCATTGTTCTACCCAAACAGGTCTGTCAATCAATGATTTTAAAGTTAGAGCAGTGGGTACATTTGAGAGACCAACAGCTATTGTGTCTTGCTTCTATAAACCTGAAAAGTCTATAAACAATTTTGATGACATATTTTAATATTTCTCTTAGAATCATTCTTTATTGTATGGTTTGTTCCCAAGACTGGAGGAATGTTAATTTGGGTTTTCTATTGTTGCAACAAATCATGTCCCCATAAATTCATTGCTATATTAAACGTATATGGCTTTAATTTTCCTACTTGTCCTTCTGTCCCTATACATTCAACGCACATTGTACTTTGCTTTACTTGGAATAAAGTTTCAATCCCTAGAAGCTGAATATTTACCTCTTGCAAAGACCAATCTGGAGGCCAAGATCTTGATGAAATTATTGGTACACCTACAACTGTATCTACCAAACGTTCAATAACAATGACACTTATTTGTATTTTTAGCTTTGGTCTTTGATCTTTTATAGTAGTTTGTAAAAATGCTTGTTTTATGGTATCTCTTGAATTTTTATGTTTTATCAACTGAAGCTATTCTGTCCTTGATCACATCCAGAGTAGTATGGTTTTTAACAATAGACATTACATCATTTAATTGTTCTGTTCTCCAATGAGGACAGGAAGCAATTTAACTAACTTGGATATTAGGACTTCTCAAGACCCCCTAAGATTTGTCAATGGAAAAGAGTTGCTACTCTTTGTTGATCTGCATTTATTAGGTCAACACCAGCCTTTGTCACACATTCTGCATACTTCAGAAGGTGAGAATATACTATTTTGATTATCTATAAAAACTATTTCTAGGCCTATCTTGCCTGCAATCCCTTTTCAAATGGCCTTGCTTATCATAATATAAATATCTGACATTTTGATTTTTCTTAATCTTTTTAGAAATCACTTCTATCAAAGAAGCATTATAAACATTAGAGCCTATTTTATCTGTACTTCTTAACTATTCATTTATTAGTGCTGACTCTGCCTTTAAAGGCTTAATCACACATTTGCATTCTAAATTGGCATTTTCAAAAGACAGAGTTTCAGTTAATATTTATGTGGCTTCTGGATCTGATATTATTTTATATGCAGCTGTAGTCAATCTTTGCAAAAATGTAAGTGAAGGCTTCTTTTGGACCTTGTACAGTTTTAATAAACAACTGAGCTTTCTTTCCTGATTTTTCAACTTTGTCCTGAGCATTCAGATCTGGTAGATAACATACAATAAAGACATGGTTATCAAATTCAAGCTATCATTACAGTCCAGCATATTGGCATTCAATCAGTAACTGGTCCTGCTTAATATATATTCCTAGTCCTGAGCATTGTTCTTCAAATTCAATGTGTCTATAGAATTCCATTTAACTTCTGCATAACCTTGGGGATACCTGTTGTCTGATGGTCTTTTTGTATAGTAACTGGATAAATTTGTTTTCCACTAATCTTGGGCCAGTCATCTTCAGTTCAGTTTCATGATGACTGATGTAGTAGGTTCTTGTCTATAATATTCTGTGGCTGGGTATTTTTTTTTACTGTCTTTGATAAGTCTTTCTAAAGCTTGTATCATATCATTCAGCTTTTTATATTTGCGAAAACACTATAATTATTATTAATTACCAGATTGCTAGTTCTTATAATCAGTATTATATTCATTGCAGTTAATTTATTTAACTTTCCATTTTCTGCTTCTATGTTCAAGCTATCTAAAGTGGTACTCTACTGAGTCACAATTCCCTTCTTAACATGGGAAATATTTTTTAATATTACTTTCACTTTAAGAGTTTCCCAGGTGTCTCATCAAATTTGCCAACTTCTCAATTTGTCCACAGCAGTGACATCACCAGTGATCTCAGGGTTTCTTCTGCAATTCCTAAGCTCAAGCCTGCCCTCCAGAGTCCCCAACAAGGAGTCCCCATATGCAGTACCTGCAGCTGGAGCTGAGCATTGAAAGCACAGAGAAGCCTTATTGGTGACAGTCATTCAAACTATACATTCTAGCATCCAACCTGACATGAGTCATAATTCTAAATTAATTCTGACTTGATCTATGGATACATTAGGAAAAGTAGTTTAAACTCAATCTCTGCCTACTCTCATCTATAAAATGTAAGATAATGCATGTGGGGGGTGCATATAAATCATTAAACTTAACTAAGATAATGGCCCATGTATTAAGTCCAATTAGTAGAATCTTTGCCTGGCACAATTAAAGTCCTGTACTATATTTCTAATACCAAATAAACTGAGTGGAGGATGCCTGTAAATTAAATACTTGGAATATAAAGACAGGATGATCAGAAGTTCAAGGACTTCCCTAGCTGCTGAGCAAATTCAAAGTCAGTCTGTGTTACATGACACTATCTTAAAAAGAAAGAGAGATAAATTACGTAAAGCATTAAATATACAACTTAGAAAAAAGATTTTATTGATATATATGTGATGTGTGTGTGCGCGTGTGTGTTTGTATAAGTCCAGGTGCACGTATTCAATAGTATATATCTGAAGGTCAGAAGACAATGTCACTATGTGTCCTGATCTTCATTCATTTTTGATAAAGTTTTTCTGCCATTCAGAGCTCCATATTTCATGATACTGCACAAAGGAGTGTTCAGAGATAGTCTTGTCTCTACCAGCAGAGACAAGAGGCACTTTGTATAAAAGTTGACTCATGTTCAGTGGCCAACCACTTTTATCAAGGTGATATTATGGATACAATGTATAACTTTATGATATGATAAAGTAAGATTGGAAAGAGAATTGATCTGACTCCTTAGGTGAAGGATCACTGTGCCTTATATCCTGTCTTATAACATATAAGCTAAAACCAGTTGTTACTTGTTTGAAGCATATAATTGTGGAATAAAAACTTTTACTAGGAATTATACATTCCTATTTTCATGCACTATTTTCTACATAACAATGATATTTTATACTCTTAACTATAAAAAAGTGTGCGTGCCTCAATTAATTATTCAACTTTGAATCTCATCCCTCCCTATATTCACCCAAGCAACTAAAAAATATGTTAAATCGAGCACTAAAATACTAAAAGAAAAATTAGTGCATATTAGTGAAAGAAACAAAAAATAGTATTTTAATGATTAATTTAAAGACTTCTAATATGAACTAAACTCAATCAAATATCAATTTTCAGGAATATTTACCTAAAATAATTGATTACCATGTACCTTCCTTAATTGCCAAGTGACAATGCACCGATGCTCACATAGGAAAAAAAAACAAAAAAACAAAAAAAAACAGGAGATCACTTGGTATTGACAGACCCCTTGAAAATTAATTGTATTTGTGTAAAATAAACTGTTCAGCAATTACTAGATATGAGATAATGATCCCTATTGATTTAAATTCATGCTGGAATCCAGAGATCCACCAGGGATTTATTCTTGATGACAAACAATAACAGTGGAGAGGGCTTTATAGCTATAAAATTGTAGTGACTTTGAGCTTCTTACTTTGAAATGAATTCTTATTTTAAGAGGTAAGATTATAACTTTATTGGCAAATGGAGATACTTTATTCTTTGAAAATACATTGTATCTATGGACTATAGTGGAGAACAAGTGAGATGAAATCAATCAAGCAACAAAAGGGAAATAAACTTTATAGAACCACTTTATGTTTCTATAGGCAAATTATTCAGAAATATGGGGCATAAAGCTAAGTTTTCCTTTTTATTTTATTGAAAATAGATTCTTCTTTCATACACTATATCCTTATTACTTCCCCCTACCTACATCCTTCCCAGCTACCCCCAGTTTTCAAGTATTCCTTACTTATCTATTTATTGGTAAGTTCAGAAACCCACAGGACCTTCAGATCTGTACACACACATAGTATTCCACCAAAAGGCTTTCTACACTGGCTTTAAAATGCTTTGACAGCTTACTATCCAGTAATTTTATGTGCAAAAAATTTCTTATTTATAGATTGAGTGTTCCAGCATCATGGACATCACTATGAACAAATAGGTAGGTGGAGGTAAAATGTGAGGGTTTAGAGTCAATCTGCAACATGCTAGATGACCCTTTATAATTCCCTTAACTACTTATATGAATATTTATAGACAAGTATTCTCTATTGAAAATTGTCCAAATTTATTTCATCACTTTCCTGTTCTTTTTTTTTTGTAAAAATAAAAAAACACTGTGTCATTGAGAAAGGATTTGTTGTATTTTAATAAAAATGTAATAAATTGTTAATTATTAATATTTTACAGGATGATAAAGTTAATATGTCAAAGTACTATAAAAAGTTATGATCTATTTAGGGGCATTTAATATTTAACAGGAAGTTATATTTGTAATTTTAGTGTGATCTCTTTTCTATTCCTTCTCAGTTGTAACAAGAAAATTTATATTTTTTTAAAAGGTTGATCAAGGCATGACCATACTTACAGAAATGATCTACTTGGTGACCAGTATCACCAACAAAAGACCCCTCTATGTATTATACATCAGAAAGCTGAAATGCCACCCTGATGTCTGTCACTAATTTGTATGTGCCCTCAATTTCATAGCCACCCATCATATATAGTGTGATTACAAAAAGAAATTCTCAGAGTTAGTTCAACACACCTGGTGTTCAATCTACCTCACTTTTGGAAAGATTTGTTATCTTTGTTTTATGTTTATGAATGTTACCCTCATATACATATGTGCAGCACATACATGCTTGATGCCTGTGAAAATTAGAGATGGCATTGGACCCCAATGCACTAGAACCACAGACTTCTGTGAGAAACCATATGGGTTCTGAGAGTCAAAATCTGGTCCTTTGCAAGTGTAGCAAGTGTTCTTAACTAATGAATCATCTCTGAAGCCCCACTATTTGGTTATTCATTATATGTGCACATATATATGTGTGTGTTACATAGCTTAAAATATTTTTTCTGCTGTAAACTGGAAATAATAAAAAACCTTAATGCTACTTAATAAATGTTACTTAATAAAAACAAAAATAGAAAAATAAAAAGTTTCAAAATTTTGTGCTGATGATAAGATAGTGTGATGATATATTTTTATTTAAAAAATTAGTCTGGAATATCAGAGGACAGAGCCATCTCTCCAGTCTTTTTGTTTGTTAATTTTTTGGTTGGTTTTTGTTTTCTGTTTTTTGTTTTGTTTTGTTTTGTTTTGTTTTGAGGCGGATTTTTCTGTGTAACACTCCTGGCTGTCTTGGAACTTGCTTTGTAAGCCAGACTGGCCTCAAACTCACAGAGATCCTCCTGCCTCTGCCTCCCAAGTTCTGGTACCTCGCAAAGTATGCACCACCACTTTGGACACAAAATATTGCCTGAATTCTATTTAGTATTGTAATAAAAACCTAGAGCTAGATATTGTGGAAAAGTTGGAATATTAGAGAAAGAGAGAAAAAAAAAAACACAGCCATTTCTCACCCTGCTATTTTCTCCTCACAAACAGGGTAAGTTCCATGTTCAAGGGTTCTCAGCCTGACTGGTTGCTCAGACTGAATGGCTGAAATTCTTCCTTCTCCTGCTTTATATTTCTTTCTCTGACCAGCTAATTTACTTCCTGGTCCAACTGCCCTAGAGCTAAAATTAAAGGTGTGAGCTACCACTGCCTGACTGTTAGGCTTTGAACTCACAGAGATTCAGACAGACCGCTGTCTCCTAAGTGAAGGGATTAAGGGTATGATCACCACTAACTGACCTTCATGGTTTGGCTGTGGGTGATTCTGACCTCTGATAATTCAGACTATTTCTATTAAAGATACAATATATCATCACAAGTTATCAATTACTTAGTGCAACATCATTCTCTGCTTTTACATTTTGGTCTTTTGTTATACTTATAATATGTGTTGTTATTTTCTTAAGATTCACATCACTTTATATTTATTTATTTGCATGAAGGGATACTGCAGGTAACAAGTATGTTTTACTACAAATGAAAGTAAATGAATGTTATTTATTATCTGTAATAAATTTCTAAAATTTAAGCTTAAATTAATTTGAAGAAATAATTGTACACAAACATGTAACCCTAATAAAGCATCCATTGTTGTTTCAATTTCTAAAAAATGATCTTAGTTATTAATTCTCTCCATGTATGCATTAAATAACCTACTTATAAATCCCTTCCTGTAATGTCTCCATCAATCTTGATCTGGCAGCCCCTACACTATACCATGGCTTTCCTGGACAATGGGAACCACACTGCAGTGACAGAGTTCATTTTATTGGGCTTAACAGATGACCCAGTCCTTAGAGTCGTCCTCTTCACCATCATCCTGTGCATCTACCTGGTGACTGTGTCTGGGAACCTCAGCACCATCCTCCTCATCAGAGTCTCTTCCCAGCTCCATCACCCCATGTACTTTTTTCTCAGTCACTTGGCCTCTACTGACATAGGCTATTCATCTTCTGTCACACCCAATATGCTTGTCAACTTCCTAGTAAAACACAATACCATCTCATATATTGGATGTTCTATTCAGCTTGGCTCAGCTGCTTTTTTTGGGACAGTTGAATGCTTCCTTCTGGCTGCCATGGCTTTTGATCGCTTTGTAGCAATTTGCAATCCACTGCTTTATTCAACTAAAATGTCCACCCAAGTATGTATCCAGCTGGTTGTAGGATCTTACATAGGGGGATTTATTAATGCTTCCTCTGCCACTCTTTCCTTTATTTCTTTTATTTTCTGTGGACCAAATAGAGTCAATCATTTTTACTGTGATTTTGCTCCTTTGATAAAACTCTCCTGTTCTGATGTCACTATCTCTGTGGTTGTTACCACATTTTCTACTGGATCAGTAATCATGATTACAGTGTTTGTCATAGCTGTCTCCTATACCTACATCCTCATCACCATCCTGAAGATGCGCTCCACTGAGGGCCGCCACAAGGCCTTCTCCACCTGCACCTCCCACCTCACTGCAGTCACTCTGTTCTATGGGACTGTAACATTCATTTATGTGATGCCCAAGTCCAGCTTCTCCACAGACCAGAACAAGGTGGTATCTGTGTTCTACATGGTGGTGATTCCCATGTTGAACCCCCTCATCTACAGCCTCAGAAATAATGAGATTAAGGGTGCTCTGAAGAGACAGTTTGGTAAGAAAATATTTTCTTAGTGTAATCTATTGCTTTATAACCCTTTATAAAAAAATAACATTTGCTTGAGCCCAATGGGACCATTATCTCAGGTTTGGTTATTAGGCTTCTTATTATTCCTTTTGCCCTCATCTTCTTTTCCCATTGTATATAGATGCTGTATTTATTGCATTGTTCTTTTTATATTTATAAATGTGTCTTTGAAAATATTATATAATATTTTCACTCTCCCAACTCCTGTCATTAGAACTCCCTCTCCTACATACCCAACTATTCTTTTTATCAAATCCAACTTGCAATACATGTACATACTTAGGTGTATATACTTACCCTAGGCACGTAGGTCCATACCCTTAAAAAAAACTGACTCATGCCTTGTAAGATGACAATTGTCAGCTTCTCAGCTACAGTGGACTTCATGCTCATGAACCCTCTCCATGCTGGGGTTTTGATCTTCTGCTTGCTGACAAAAGTAACAGGAGTTTACATCTGCAATCATTCTGCTGTTTCCTGAAAACATTGCTTGTTTGTGGTCATCCACCAGCTCTGGCTATTGCGATATTTCCATCCACTCTTTCACAATGATATCTAACCTTGGAAAGAAGAGGATATGATACAGATAAGTGGTGACCTTCCATAGTCTCTAATTCTCTACACATTCACAAGTTGTGTGTCTACTGCAAAAAGAAGCTTTGCAGGTGAAGGTTGGGAGATGATCTAATGGGTATCATGATGTCATTGCAAATTAGTTTAATATTATGTTAATTTAGGAAAATAATGGTGGGGGGGGTTCTTCCCTATGGTGTCTAGCACTTATTTTGGCCCTGCGAGTCATGTTAGCTGTGAATTTTATTTTATGGAGTTGAATTTAGATTCAGTAAGAAATGTGATGTTTACTGCTATATTTGTGCTGCTATAGCACCAGAAGGCATGTCTTTCTGGACTGGTGGTTATTGTACTTAAAATGTTCACAAGTTTACTGTATAACACATTTAAAAATACAAATATGTTAGGGTACTTTAAAAGTTTGATTCTTTCCATTCACTTTAGAATAAACTTCAGATTCTTACCATGATTATCTCCTTGGATTATCCTGACTTACTTTTTTCATGTGGAAGCTTTTTTCCTAATCTCTATACCTATAAGCTCTTCTTAGTTTCCTGATCAAACACCCCTTCCCCATGGGGCTTTGATTGCGAGCCTATACAAACAACAACCAGCCCTACTACAGCTAATAACAACCACCCCACCCCTACTACAACTAATAACAACCAGCCCTACTACAACTACCTTTACAGTTCCTGTGAGTTCCATTTATTCTTCTCCACCACCTTCTAAGTTTAAATGGTTGATTTTACTCTAGTTTACTTTCCACTGAAGTGTCAATTTTATAAAAATTGTTTCACCCAGAAATATATCTTTAATGTCTAGTTGGTTCTACAATACAAAAAATTCTCTCAACAAAAACATCTAGATGGAATTAATGCCCCAATGGCTATCTTGCATCTAAATTTTAAAATAATTCCAAAGCTGAAAAATTGTTCCAAAATAATTTGTCATGAAGAAAGACACTATTGATTTTTGATGTCTTCTCCCAGCCATCAACCTAAACTATCCTCAAGTACGTAAAGGATAAGCCTGAAATCTTCATTGATACATAAGTTAATTTCTTATTGTTACTCATTTATACTTTCTTAGCTGTCTATGCTCATTTAATACCTAATGTAAAATTCTAAAAATAGTTGAGATGTGGATTCAGTGTTTATGGAGAAGCTAATCATTATGTACAAGAATTTGATGTTTACATCACTAAAGTTTTAAGAATCACATAGTCAGATGCTTAAATTTTTACCGGATGTTTGTGGAGTAGTAAAGAATAGGAAAAACTGTCGGGAAATACGGGTATAAAGCTCCCAATATGAGAGTTGTTAAGATGAAGAAGCAGATGCCTAGCAGGCACAGTCCTTGCCACCATGCCTGATAACCCCAGGGATCTACATGAAGGAAAGAAAACCAATTTACATAATTTGTGCTTTTAAGTACATATACATGCACATGCACACACACACACAAACACACACAAAATGAAACAAAAAAATAAAGCAGCCATTTAGATAGACAAAAATACTGCAAGACATGTGTATTCAGACTATAATTAAGAGAAAATTGAATGACTTAGTAATTAAGAGTAAATATTACTCTTGTAGAAGACCTGTGTTCTGCTCCCAGGATTCACATTGTGGCACACAGCCATCTACAATTCCAAGTCTAGTGAAGTCAGTATACTCTTTTGCCTTTTGCCAGGAATAAGTATGCAGATGATGTATATCCATGCTGGCAAAGCACCCATACACTTAAAAAGTAAAAGAAAAATTTTTTTCTGGCTCAAATTTCTTTAAACTTAAATGTTGAAAGACAAAGTCACAGGTTTCAGTGTGCATCAATAGCTAAAATAATAGCCTTATAATAATGTAAGGTTAAATTAGATGTTTTGATAATAGCCTTAAAATGAAAAACCCCAGAATATAATCTAAAGTTCACAAAGAAACATAACTGAAATCAAAAATACAAAACACTCATCAGTTCCAGTTCCGCTGCCGGGACCAGGTGCTGTCTGCAGAGTCCCAGTGCACTCTGTAGCAGGGGCAGATAAAGTCTGCCTGTCACCATACCCACAGCTCCTGCTGAGGAAATTTGCACGGCTACCCACCTCGACCTCAAACTGAGCAAACAAACAACTACAGGGGTCCCTGAAGGACAGACTCAGACCCTGCCCAGAGATGAGGAGGGGTCACCAGGCCCAAGTGCCTATATTCCATCCAGGGAGGGAGAGTTGAGCTCCCATCAGTTTTGGTTCCGCTTCCGGGACAGAGTGCTGTCTGCAGAGTAAGCCCCAGTGAACCCTGTAACAGGTGCAGATAAAGTCTGCTTGTCACCATACCCACAGCGGCTACTGAGGGAATTTGCACGGTTACCCACCTCAACCTCCAACTGAGCGAACAGATAAATTCTGGGGTCTCTGAAGGGGAGATTCAGACCTTGCCCAGAGAGGTGACAGGAGGCAGACAAGCCTGAATGCCAAAACAGACCAGGAGTCACCTAATTGTGAACCACTGAAGCCATGGGCAAACATCAGTGAAAAAATTACATAATAATACAAAAAACAACATGGTAACTCCAGAAGAGAGTAGTGATCTTACAAATACAAGATCTGAACTGAGAAATGAAGAGGAAACAGAAGGAAGCAACACCAGAAATTCCTTTTTGAAGCTCTCAAAGAAGATATGAAAAATAGCCTTAAAGAAATGGAAGAAAATACAAACAAAAAATTGGAAGAGATGAACAAATCTATGAAAGAAACATGCCAGGAACTAAAAGCTGAAATAGAAGCAATAAAAAAGGCACAAAATGAGGCAAAGATGGAAATAGAAAACCTGAAGAAAAAAGCTGGAACCACAGATACAAGCAAAACAAACTGAGTTCAAGAGATGGAAGATAGAATCTCTGAAGTGGAAGACTCAGTAGCTCAAATAGATATATCAGTCAAAGAAAATAGTAAAACTAAAAAAGCCATATCTCAAAATGTTCAGGAAATCTGGGACATCATGAAAAGACCTAATTTGAGAATAATAGGAATAGAAGAAGGAGAAGAATACCAGCTCAAAGGCACAGATAA
>PVIH01026378.1:0-18873 GCA_004025045.1 Sigmodon hispidus | reverse complement strand
TGTGACATGGACTGTGACATGGATTGTGACATGGACTGTGACATGGATTGTGACATGGACTGTAACATGGGCTGTGACATGAATTGTGACATGGACTGTGACATGGACTGTGACATGGATTGTGACATGAACTGTGACATGGACTGTGACATGAACTGTGACATGGACTGTGACATGGATTGTGACATGGACTGTGACATGGATTATGACATGGATTGTGATGTGTGTGGGCTGTGGCATGGGCTGTGACATGAACTGTGATGTATGTGATCTGTAACATGGATTGTGATGTATGTGGGCTGTGACATGGATTTATAAACCAGACAAATCTGTTCCTTTCTCTAAATTTCTTAGGTCAGGATGTCCCATCACAACAATATAAACACAGGTAATACACTGCTTTAATAGCCATCCCTCACCCAAATCTGTGTGTGATCAAACATCTGTCCTTGTAAGGATTAGGTAAATCTTTCTGGGAAGTACTAACAGACCCCTGGCTTCCACCAGCCCAGGGACTAAGACTGCCATCAGATGGAAGCCAATAGCAGAGACTTTTCATTCTTGTTTGTAACCCATCTACCTGATGTTTCCACCAATAGATTTCAAAAGTGCCTTGATTTATGTTTTTCTTTTGTTTTTGTAGCCATAAAAACGTTGTGAAATTGTTACCACATTGGACGAGGTCTTTAGGGTGTTGTGAATCAGTGTTTCTGGGTCACAGTCATTTATATGTAGCTCAAGAATAGCCTATTTCTTATTCCCTTTGAGATGAGAGCTGTGTTTTTGCCTTGACAAATGTAAAAAAAAATAATAAAGGCATATGCAAGTTCTTTCTTGAATATCTTCCACCCTCTTTCCTTTCCTCCCCCACTTCCTCCTTCTCTCCCCCCTTCCTCCTACTGTCCTTCTCTTCTTTATTCCCTTCCTGTATTTTTTTATCTATGAATCCACCCAGGCACCAGCCAGAGCATCAGCCTCTGCAATATTCTTGGGCAGCAAACAGCCATTGATATTCCAGGGCTTGGGCATTAGATGCCAACTTCAGACCTCCACCACTCACCTCTGCCTGTACTACTCTAGTCATGGACCATCTGGGAACTCAATCCCTTCAGTTCCTGTGGGTAAGTTATAGAACTTCTCCGCTGGAGCTGCCAGAAGTCTCCCAGCCCCTTCCCGCAGATGCACGGCTGCACCAAAGGGAAAGACTAAACAGAAGCTCGGAAAAGAGCCAGCCTCGAAGTGC
The DNA here is from genome assembly GCA_004025045.1 of Sigmodon hispidus. Classification (NCBI taxonomy): domain Eukaryota; kingdom Metazoa; phylum Chordata; class Mammalia; order Rodentia; family Cricetidae; genus Sigmodon; species Sigmodon hispidus. Next base: position 17,630 of record PVIH01026378.1, on the reverse strand, counting down.
CGCAGGAAGCCACCAGGACTGACGTTGATTTAAGACCTCAAAATGAGAAGCAGGGAAGGGCTGGTTTCCTCTCTGTTTTTAAGGTATGTGTGAAGCTACTGTGAACTGAAACCCAGAGCCTGGAATGCCCTGAACAATGTATACCGTGATGGGGTTTTTCTGTATTGTGCTGCTGGCCAGAACCCCAGTAAAACATCTGTTTCTTGCTAGGAAACTGCTAGGGGTAAACACTCCTCTTCCCCCACTTCATCCTTTAGCAAGATCCATGCCCTGTAGGACCCCAGGAAAGTCAGAAAAGGAGCCATGTGACCCATAATGTCCTGCCTTCTTCATCTGTGTCCTGCTCATCAGCACCAATGACATTTCCAGAGATACAGCTTGTGCCTTAGTGAGGCAGCATCCCAGCCACTCTGAAGTGGATGAGAGCAAAGGATTCCCATCAGCAGCCTCAGTCATATTTCAGGCCTGCAGGAATGTCCTTACTGTCTGAGTCTCCTGCCACCACGGATGTCTGAAGCCCCTGTCCTTGGCTGCTGTTCTTGGGAGCTTCTTAGTAGAAGATATAAGAATCGCAGAGGAATGGCCATACTGGAAAACGCCAGGTGTTACCACTAATTCATATGGCTAAACTAAAGTCAAATATAGCAGGAAATTAAAGGATACACATTGGTTTTGACACTTTAGCATTAAGGGTTGTTTTTTCCACTCTGTTTGATTTTTATATAATAGTTGTGTCTTTTGAAATGTGTGATCTTTCCTTTAAACAAATAACCATGCTGAGCTCCAGCTCTGACCTCACTCATCCTGAGTATAAACTGATGGAGCCAACTTCTCCTCCTCTGCCCATCAACATTCTTCTCAAACTCTGTCCTGGTCAGTTCTTATTGTCAACCAAACACAACCTAATGTCTACTGGGAAGAAAGAATCTCAGTTGAGGAACTTTCTCATGCCCATGTCTGTGAGAGATTGTTCTGACTGATAATTAATACGAGGGTTCCCAGCCCATCATGGGCAGCACCATCCCTAGGCAAGGTGCCTGGGCTGTATGGGAAAGCTATTCAAGACCTGAACCATGTAAGCCAGTAAGCCACATCCTGCATAGTTTCTGCTCAGTCTCTGCTTACATTTCTTCCTTGGTTTCTCTCAATGAATGACTGTGGTTTGGAAGTATGAGATGAAGCAAGCCCTTCCTCTCCTAAGTTGCTTTTGGCTGTGATGTTTATTACAGCAGGAAGGAAACTTAAGACACCCTCTTCTTGCCTATCAAGATCTTAACCCACATAAGTGAGGACGGTAAGCCCGGGAGGCTGGAGGCCATCATTCCTGACCAAAAGAGATGTAACACTTGAACTTCAGTTGAGAAACACATCAACAGAATCATGTTGCCCTCCTGATCCATGACCCTAATTAGTCTTAACAATAAAAACCCAGCATCAGATATCAAGGATGAAATCTTAAAGATCAGAGAAGCAGAGCAGCAGCCGCCAATAAAGCCACTAAAGAGGTAAGACCTCTACAAAATCTCAGACTGAATAGCGAGGGTCCTGTCTCTATAAATCCTCAGGCTGAATGGGCCTGAGGTCCTGTCTCCCCTGGCCTTATATTCCTGTCTCTCCACCTCCTTAGTGCTGGGATTAAAGGTGTGAGCCTCCACTGCCCAGCTCTGTTTTTCTTTTAGATTGGTTTAATCTCCTATAGCTCATATTCCTGTTTCCTCCTCCCAAATGCTGGGATTAAAGGTGTGTGCCTCCACTGCCCAACCTCTATGGTTAATTAGTGGCTAGTTCTGCCCTCTGATCTCCAGCAAGCTTTATCTGTTAGAACACAGACAAAATACCATACAACACCCTCCTACCAGTTATATGACCCTACACAATAGTCACGTGGAAAGGCCCTCAGTCTTGAGACCCCAGAAGTCTTTGACTACAGGAGCCCATAGCTGGCACATATCCCTGAGAAGTTTATCCTGCTCTAAAATTTAATCTTTTATGTTGTTATCATCTTGTTCCAGCACCTTCTTTACATACCCCTCTATTTTTTATTGTTTTGTGTGTGTGTATGTGTGAACACACGGTCCATCACCCACACACATAGGCAAGAGGCAGATGCTGGGTGCCCTACCATTGTAGTGGGATTATGCTGCTAATGTTGTACATATTTGTCCTGCCTATGGGTTTAATAAAACACTGATTGGCTGAAGGCAGACAAGAAGTTTGGGCAGAGCTACCAGACTAGGAAAAATCTAAGTACAGGAAGAACAGACACAGATGCCACAGAGACACTGCAGAGATCCTAGGAGACAACGCAGAGGAAAGAAGTTGAAATGCTGCTCTGAGAAAAGGTACTGAGCCACATGGCTGAACAAGATGGGTTGAGTTCAGATAAAGGAGTTAGCAAGTTATATGCCTGGGCCGTAGGTCAATCAGCATAAAATTAATGAAAGCATCTGTGTGATTCTGTGATCCTGTGGGACTGCCAGACTGCGGGTCAAGCCTCTGTTCTAGACTGGAAAGTCCAGGCCAGAAACCTTTTACAACACTATCATATCACTTTCTGCCATATTTTCAGTCTCTTGCTGAACCTTGAGGTAGCTTGAGATATGTGTGGTATACCCATACATGTGAATGTGTGTGTGTCTGATGGTGACATTTCTTCTGAAGTTCATACCTGCCATGTTGACATTCATTAACATGTCAACCTTTTACCATGAACAGCTTTTTGGAGTGTTCGATATTCAAGCATGTATCATGAAATCTCATATTTGACAAAGGTTCTTATAAGTTGTCACAGACCCTGTTGTTCCTGGTTGCCCAGTTTACTCTGCTTTTCTATGGCTATTAAGCCACTTTGGAAGCCATCCATCACCATCATAATCATCAAGGAACACATATCTGGTGAGCACAATTGAACACCAGCCTCAGCTACACATGGTAACTATCTCCCTACTGCTAAGGACAATATGACCACTCGTCTTTGGGACTGAAACAACCACATAAAACCCAGTTACTACCCCAAGGGGAATAAGAGACTCTTTATTCTAAAGCCAAATATGAGTGACCATGATCCAAGAACAGAAATACACATTACCCTAAATACCATGTTCCAATGTGCTACATGTTTTTTAGGTTTTATAGGTACAAAATAAAAGAAACTCATACATCAAGTCAGTTTTCAAATGCACTGATGAGCACATCAGGTTGGCATGTCACAGTGAAGTGGAGATACCTATTAGAGAGCTCAGACACTCTTGGGTGACATGTTTAGCTTTCAGACCAGTAGAAGCTAGTGATCTATACACATTCCAGAATGATCCAGCTAGTAAATAGTCCATAAAGAAGTTGGTTCACATACTCAGGTGGATAATGCAAGGCTATTCAGGGGTTAAGATATCCCAAGGTTTTTGGTTCCAGATCAGCAATATCACACATTCACAGAAATTCTGTTCAGTGAGTCAGTATTATAGAAGCTGTAACCCAGATGTGACTTTATTTTTTTCTAGAGACTTGGATTCACAATGACAACCAGTCTCAGTGTGACTGTGACCTGTTCAGCTAAACACTAAAGTACAACCTGTGCTTTGTGTCTGAACACTTGGAGTGCGGAATTTTTCCTCACTGAGTTATGGATTGTTGTCTCAATGAATTAGTGCCCTCTGTGTTCCACGTAGAAATGTAATCTTAGAAAGAAATCTTAGCTTGGACACCCATTGCTCTGAAAGCCCAGGGCAGGAGTTTTGCCAAAACCTCATGGAGTTTTCCAGGAAGAGTGATTTGGACATTAAATATGTTGTCTTCCTCTGGCTGTCTCTTCCCTATCCCCTTTCTTCAAATCTTTCCAAAAATGAGAGACAAAGTTCTAAGCCATGGGAGCAATTCCACCCATGTGTATGACTGACAGGCACATAAAACTGCTGCCCAGATATTCCTCATCTCAGCAGAACCAGGTGAAGACAAAATGGGTGGGCATTGACTTTAATGTGTGCAAGAACTGCAGCTGTGGCATAGGACACTTGGTTTGTGACATAAATGACTTCATAATGTAGTCTAAGTGAGAAGCTCAGATGTAGTGGGATCCGGGCGTTATGAAGGGAGGCCTAGAGGCATAGCTTTGGGGTCTCATGACCCTGAATGGGGCATGGCCAGCCCCCACTGAGAACCCCATTGCACACTGACCTTCCTTCATGTTTATTTCTACATTCTTGAACTCAGGCTCTCTGGAAGAATAGTCAGTTCTCTTAACCTCTGAGCCATCTCTCCAGCTATTTCTGCATTCTCAGCGAGAGGTCTAACTCCATCAAGCAGCGTGAGACATTTTCACTCTCCAAGAATTGTCTTAAGGTTCAATTTGTATCAGTGAGTATTTATATAACCCCTCAATAAATATTAGTCCTTTATATGATCAGTTGGAAGTGAATAATTCTGCAATGTCTGGTGCCCAACATGGGGCATGAACCTGAGATTAAGAGTCTCATGCTCTACCAACTGAATTAGCCAGGCTTCTTGCCCATTTATAGTTTGAGAATAGGTTGAGATCATTTGCCCCAAGACCTCTAATCATTTGCTTTACAAGAATAAAACTGCGTGAGAGGCCAGCTTCAGTCTTTAAGATGATAAGAATTGCAGATCACAGTTACTTAGGTTTGCCATGTAATACTCATGTTGTTTAGGTTTCTCAGATATATAGTAGAATATATCAAATAGACTGATGTCTTCAACCACTTCATAGACCTAGAGAATATGGCATTTAGTGTTTTGTTAGCCAGAATTCTGCCATGAGAGACGCAACTCCCGACATCACTGTTTCTTTCCCAAGATGATGTTGGGCTTCAAGGACACTCCACAAAAGTTCGACTTCCTTGGAAAACAATGGCCTGTAGAGCATTCTTTATTAGTAATTGGCAGGGGAGGGCCCAGCCCACTGTAGGTAGGATCATCCCTGAGCTGGTAGTCCTGGGTTCTTTAAGAGAGCAGGCTGAGCAAACCATAAGGAACAAGCCAGTAAGCAGCACCCTCCATGGTCTCTGCATCAGCTCTTACTCCAGGTTTCTGCACTGATTGCGTCCTGCCCTGACTTCCTGCGATGATGAACAGCAATATGGAAGCATAAGCAAAATTAAACCTTTTCCTCTCCAAGTTGTTTTGGTCATGATGTTTCATCACAGCAGTTGTGGCCATAACTAGGATAGACACACAAGATGAAGCTTAACATGACCTTTGGAACCATCTATCCATCAATAGGAAATGGTTGCCAATCCCTTTCTCTTTGTTTTCTGTTTGAGATAGAGCCTCACTATGTAGCCTAGGCTAGCCTCAAACCTAAATCCTTCCAGCTGAGTTTCCTAAGTGTCGAGGTTGATCATGGGTACCACTGTGCCTGCATTTCTAGTTTCACTTTGGAATCTTTTTATTTTAACTTTTTAAAATTTATTTGGATGAGGACAGGTACACAAGGGCCATGGTACACATGTGGGGAACAGAGGTCAACATGTAGGAACTGTTCTGCCTCTTCCATCATGTATATTATGGGGATCAAACTCATGACGTCGGGCTTGACTGAGTGATCTCAATAGCACTGAGGTTTTCCTTTGATCCATGACGTTTTTAGAAGTGCATTCTTTAATTTCCAAGAGTTGAAGATTTTGTAGAGCTTTTTTTGTTATTGATGTCTGATTCAGTTTCCTTGGGTTAGAAAGCATATGTGTAACTAAAATTCTCTTCAGTGTATGGAGACTTTTCTTAATAGTAACTGTTCTACTTGGGCTTGAGAAGAAGGCGGACAACGCTGTTGCTGGGCGCTGTGTTCTGTAGATGTCAAAACCAAGTTGATTCTTAGTGTTGCTTGGGTCTTTTCCCCGGTCTTTCAGTTTTTCTCTTGGCTGCTTCTGTTTATTTCTGAGAAGAGTAAACTAAAATCTCTGACATGCTTGTAGCAAGTTTGTTTCTTCTGATTCTGTCACTGTTTGTGTTATGTATTTCAAAGATTTCTTCTTCAGGTGCTTTGGCGTTCATGATTATGACCTCTTGATAAATGGCCTCTCTGTAATTATGAGTTTTCATATTTCAGCTCACTGACTTGGTTGTGAAACATCTTTTCATTTCTATGTAGCCATTTTGATGAGTATGAGACATCTTTTTCAATGATTTTATTCCTATTTGGTCAAAATTTGAAGTCTTCTGACCTCTCCCTCCTTTCTCCCCTCCCCCCACCTGCCATCCTCTTTCTTAACTTTGATCTAAAAGTCAAACTGACCTTCACCTCCCTTGGCTCAGCTGAGTGAGACACAATAACATCAGAATAGACTTCTCAAATTATGCAGCTCCATGTCTGGGGTATATCAGCCAAGGGAAGTGGAGATGGTATGCCTGCCTTCTGTTCCACTGAACTCCAACTTATCTTCTTCAAGGCCAAGGGGGCTCTGCAGCTATCCAAATGTTCATCCCAATGTCCCATCCATGACTCTGACTATCCCCTGGTCTGGTCTGACCTCTACAGGTATTTTCATACCATATTTACGTCTTTAGTTTATAAATTTCAAACTTGACAGTAAAAATTGAATTTGCAGCATCTACCAGAAAATCAGAACCTCTGGCAACACCAGCTGAGCCTTTCTGACAGCATCTCTCTGACCAGACACAGGCTGAGATGGGCTTGGATCCACTTGACAATGGCCTTCAGATACCTCACCTGTTGGCTGCCTTGGTCATTTGTTGTCCCTTCACACACAGTTGGAAACTGCTGTAGGATAAATGTGTACAGACACTCTTTGGCCTCTTTATTGGACACTGCAAGCGTGGTAGCCAGGGGTAACAACCATTTCCAATGGAGCAAGGTCATAAAACATTTGCCCTGAATTATAAAACCTGATGACAACACTCAGGATGTTGCATTGTGAAGTCCTGCTCCAAGGCACGTCCCTGATCCTCCTCACCTGCCTGGATTCTGAGGACCATGATGCAGCTGCTCATTCTTCACAATGGTTTAATTTTCAGAAAGTTTGTTTAGGACATTTGTATACTGACAAATTAAGAGATGTGGGCCGTGGTGTTTTAAATTAAAGTGGTATGGAAAATACCTCACAAGGAAATTTTGAACCTTAAGGAAAAGCCTATTTTGACACATGTTTTTCATTATTTTGGGATGAATTGGAAGCTATGGAAACCAGGTTTGGCACTGCGAATGCTTGGCCTGGTGACCTTCCCCACAGCTTTACATCAACGACACAAGCCAGCCTTCTTAGCACAGTTCTGGGGTCAGCTTCCAAGTGTCATCTGGCCCAACCCAGATCTTTTACAAAGAGAGGAAAGTATGTATTATGAATCCCTCCAGCTCAGGCCCCAGTGATTGAGTCAGGATATGAGTTTCAGACGCTTCATTTGTTGTGCACATTTTATCCGAGATACCAGCTGCCTTCCTACCATCTTTCGGCTTTCATTCGTCACTAAAGACAGAAAGGCAGACTTGGACAAACCTTCCTTTTTCTACACATGTTGCCTTTGAGGGGTGGTTTACTTTGAACACCTGCCTAGTTGAATAACCACATTTCCTGAGTCAAAGGCACAATGTTGTTTTCTCTTCAGATAGTGTGCGGTTGAACTCAGTGTAGCAGAATTCCAGGGAGGGGTTCAATTGGTGTGTCCCAGATAGATCCCTAAGACTCAACTTTTTAAATGGATAGACTCCCACCCATGTCTCAAGATACCTGACGGCTCCACATGAATATTCAGGAACTGTGTCAGAAACCCCTCAGCCCCCCACGGGCCTCAGCAGCTCCCTTGTTTATCATACATTTGTAGGGAAATGCTGTAAGGCAAATTGGCACACTGCGAACACAGCTCAGTGGTAGAGCACTTGCCTGGCAGGCACAAGCCCTGGTTTGCATCCCCAACATCTCCGAAAATGAAATAAAAGATGAGATGAGGTGGGGGCAAGGAGGGGATGGAGTGAGAGCGTGGGGGGAGGGAAGAGGAGGAGAAAACGGGGTGGGAGAAGAGGTGGAAGGAGAGCGGAGTGGGAAGGAGGAACAAAGAATATGTGATAAAGAGATGAGAAGAATATTTAATGGAGGGAGGAGATGGGGAGAGGGAACGCAGAGAGAAGGATCTGATGAATAATCCTATCCCTACTGTGCATGAGCCCAGAACTTGGTCCCCACAACCAGGAATATTTATTTCCTGAATTAGCACAGGAGTCACGATAGACTCAGAAGGCTGACTCTGTACTGTTCAGTTTCCACCGAAGCTTCAGTTAATTCTACATATTTTTTAAAAATTTCATTTGTTTGGGGATTTTGATGGTGGTGGTTTTTATTTTTGACAGAGTCTCTCTATCCCTGGCTATCCTGGAACTCTATATGTAGACCAGCATAAGCTTGAACTCACAGAGATCCACCTGCCTCTGCCTGCCAAGTGCTGGGATTAAAGGTGTGTGCCACCACACCCATCGATGCTGGAATCCTGGCTGTGGTGTAGGTTTTTAGAAGAGGTCTGGGAGAGGTCTCAGTCCCCAGCATTTGAATATTTGATTTAGTGGCTACTTAGGGAGGCTTAGGGTATGTATCCTTGCTGGAGAAAATATGTCACTAGAGGTAGGATTTAAGGTCTCAAAAGCCTTGTCCAGTCTCAGTCAGCTCTCTCTACATCCTGCTTGTGGTTTAAGCTGTGAGATCTCAGCAGCTTCTCCAGCCTCCCATCATCTGCTACTTCCACTCCAGCATTAATGGACTCTAGCCCGTAATGGCTGGTCTTGGCTGTCAACTCCACTACATGTGGAATCAACTAAAAACCAAGCACCCCGGCACACTTGTGAGGGTTTTTTGTTTGGTTGGTTTGTTTGTTTGGTTTTTGGATTGGATCATTTGAGGTGAGAAGACTCACCCTAAATCTGGCAACACCTGGTGGCAGGCCACATGGAAGAAGGAAGTTTCTGCTTTTTGCCTGATTGCCCTCGCTCTTGCTGAAGTTCATCTGTCCTTCTACTGAGGCATTCCTTCACTGGAATTGGAATCTTCTTCTTTAGGATTCTAACACAGAGTGAGGACTGATTGAGTCACCCAGCCTCATGGACTGAACATCTACCAGATTCTTGTTCTTTTCATAAGTAGATAACCATTATAAGCTACTCTAACAAATAAATAATATATATGCATGGGATTTAGTCTATCAATTTCCTTCCTTTAGAATCTTGACTAATACAAGCCCCAAATAACTTTCTTCTATAAGCTGCTTTGGTCATGGTGTTTTATCACGGCAATAGAAAAGCAACCAAGGCAGTTAGCAAAGTCCACATGCGTTTGGACTTCTGATGGTGACTGAAAACACAAATACTTTTGGTTACCCTAAGCTGAGGAACTAATTAGCTAGCAAAAAAAAAAAAAAAAAACCCACAAAACAAACAAACAAACAAAAACCTGATTCCTCCTGCAGGTTGACCCCACAAGCCCTTCTTAAACAAAGACTTCTATAACCAGGCTAACAAAAAGCTGAGTCCTAAAGAGCTAGGTTAGGCCATTGTCTCAGACACTACTCTAAACCCTAGACCTGCTTCTCAAATATAAAGTCAGAGCTCTCTCCCCACCCCCCACCCCACCCCCATAGCTCTCTATACTCCACCCCACCCTCGCTCATCTAGCAAACTCACATATATATACTTTAGGGAGGATTCATGCTGAATAATTCAAATCAGAATTCTCACAAAGTTTCCTCAGTCCCAGTGAAAATCATAGGAAGCCAAGAGAGAAAGATAAAGCAGGAAGGAAGAGTCAGGAGTAGGCAGGCATAACACACACACACACACACACACACACACACACACACACCTCTTTTTCCTCACAAGCCCTGAACATCACAGTTGCATGCACAGGTAGTGAAACAGAGGCCCAGGTGGCTGGGACAGGACTATGCCAGGCTGGGAAAGCACCCAGCCGTTTAGGAACACGATCAAGGTCTCAAGCTTGGATGAGTCTATAAGCTGCAGCTTAGAAAATGTTAGATGGTTTTCTTTATATCAACCTATCAGTAGGCTCCTAGGATAAAAATAAAGCCAATCCCAGGAGACCGAAGGAACAACTCCTTGGTCCCAGTCACCAAGGCAAATGGCCTGATTTCCCCAAGGCACATGAACGATCAGAGGAAAAATACAGTACAGGAAATAAAATAACCCTGTGGTAAGTTTTTAATTACATTTTATTTGAAATTTTTATTAGATTTATTAATTTTATTTTATGTGTTTTCCCTGCATGTTATATATATGCACCATATGCACGGCCCACAGATGCCAGAAGAGGGCATCAGATCCAATGGAGCTGCAAACCTGGGTCCTCACCGAGAGCAGCAAATACCCTTTACTGCTTAACCATCTCTTTGACCCCCCAGTTATTTTCTTCAGTTTCTCTTTTTCCTGTTGACATTTTAGTTTTCTACCTTGTGTTGGATCAAAACTATGAAGCCAAATAAACATGTGTATTGAACACCAGGAAATATTTTTAAAAATCACTCTATATATCTTTATAAATGCTTTTATAATTTGTAATATGTCCATCATGTCTTTACAAATATTAGCTTATTTATAAATTAATAGTATAATATGTTTATTAATAATAAAAGGCCTAAACATATTTATTGTCTTTTATTATCTGCACACTAACTTTAAAGTCTGAGAAAGAGGAAAACATGGCTAGGAAATGACATAGGCTTTCTCTGATTCCAGAGAAACAAAAATAACAAAAAATGAGAAAACACAAGAGGCTGGAGAAATAACTTAGTGGTTAAGAGCACTGGCTATTTTTCCATAGGACCCAGGTTCAATTCCCAGCACCCACATAGCAACTTACAACTATCTGTAACTCCAGTTCCAGGAGATCTGACACCTTCACACAGACATACATGCAGGCAAAACACCAATGCATATAAAATACAAATAATAAATTATGTTTTTAAAATGAGAGAACAGTAACAGAGAGGAGCAACCATCCATCCTTCTGTCTTCCTTAACTACCTCACCAGTGACAGCAGCTAGCCACCCACTCAGTGAGGCCCCTTTCCCAACAGGCCATTGTCTTTCCTCTTGAGAACTGTCTTCTGGGAATAGTTCATGTTTACAAAGAAATAATAGGGGGTAAGAAGAAATAAGAAGGAAGGAGGAAGGAAGGAGAAGGGAGAGAGGGGAGAAGGATGTCTATCTCAAAATATGGACCAGAAAAGCACATAATTGATATTATGTAAATCTCATCTAAGGGGGCTGGAGAGATGGCTCAGCGGTTAAGAGCACCGTCTGCTCTTCCAGAGGACCCGGGTTCGATTCCCAGCACCCACATGGCAGCTAACAACTGTCTGTAGTTCCAGTTCCAGGCAAACACCAAGGCAAATAAATAAAGTTTAAAAAAAAAAATCTCATCTAAGTTAACTATCCTCTCATTTAATGGTTTAATTTTCAAACTATCTAGTGTATTATCAAATAGAGACCTAACTACTCCATTGTAATAGTATTTCTCGTTTCTTAATGTGGCGAAAAAACTCTCTCTTTTAACTAATTCCTCCCTTTAAGAACTCACACTATAAGCAAAAGCAGTAAGTACTCTTAACCCAAGAGCCATTGCTTCAGCCTCCAAATGACAGTTATTAATAAAGCTATTATAAAGTCATCATAAATGAGAGACGATTCTTAAATGGTTTTCCAAGTCATATCAAAAATGCTAACTAATAAATACTAAACTCCCTGAAGACAATGATGGTGCTTAAGAATAAATTATGCATGTTGAAAGAATAGTTATTAACAAAAGTATGTGTGTAAACCAGCATTTATCCCCATGTCTGGTATATAGTAGGTTCTCAGAACTATTTACTGACTTGACTGGAATTGGAAATTAGCAAACTGACTTTGATTTATGCAGTCATATTTGAAGATGAACAGAGATAGCCCTTAATGAATATGTCCAGTCTACAAAGTTTTATCTGGGAGATTCTGTGCTTGACAGTTTTGCTATGGAATGACTTAATTTATTATTTATTTATTTTTCTTTTTTAAGGCATGGAGTCAGAATAGCACATTTTTAGAGAACAGAGAGTCTAGCAGGCAACTACCTCCCAAGTTCTTCCTGATGCTGTTGCTAAGGTGAACACCTATGAAATAATAGACAACTGAAAAATAATGGCTATTTAAATGCTAAAAATTTTAGGAGTTGTCCAACATGCATTATTATTATTATTATTATTATTATTATTATTATTTGTAGAGTGGGAAGAATTAGAAGGAGAATGGTCTCAAGCTTTGATTCCAAATGAGACTTGCTGAGTTAGACTTAAGGGGCTTTGTTTGCTTCAAAATGTATTTATTATTTAGATTTGTGTGTGTGTGCCTATGTGAGTTTGTGTACATGGTGAGCTGTGAGCTGCCCCATGGTGCTGAGACCTGGACCTAGGTGCTCTTAACTGCTGAGACATCTCTCCAGTCCCTAAATTTAAGTTTTTATAGGTTTTTCACTTTAAGAATATAGGTGGGTTAGTTGGTTGGCATTTTAATTTGTAGAAACTAGCTTAGTTTTGACAGAACAGTTGAGAAGGCATGCCAGAGTGGCTCCATCAGAGCACCTATGGTAACGGGTCTTCATATAGTGGATTGGAATGAGGACCAGGCATTACCATCAGAGACCTATCTCTAGGAACCTAAAACCTGGTCCTACCTCCTAAAAGCTCCATCATCTTCACGCTAGCACTGCAAGTGATCAAGACCTCAAAACACAAGCCTAGAGGGGACTTCCAGATTCAACCGTAACATTCACCTTTCAGACTTGTGGCGCAAACATAACGCGGTTGTTTTTTCTCGTACCTATGAAAGAAAATGAAAGTGGGAAGAAGGAGAAAGGGAGAGGAAGAAGAAACAAGGAGCGAGAGAGGCTGTGAGGGAGAAGTTGGTTTGTGAAGCTTCTCTTAGAAGAAACTTATTTTAAATTTCATATTTATATGTAATTTGCAATATAAGTATATATTCTAAAAGGATAAACAGACGTTGGTTTGGCAAATTTGCCATTTTCTTTTTTTTTTTTTTAATTTTTTTTTGATTTATTTATTTATTATGCATACAGTTTTACAGAAGAGGGCGCCAGACCTCATCATAGATGGTTGTGAGCCACCATGTGGTTGCTGGGAATTGAACTCAGGACCTCTGGAAGAACAGTCAGTGCTCTTAACCTCTGAGCCATCTCTCCAGCCCCAAATTTGCCATTTTCAAACCTTAGGCCTGTATGGAGTTCTCCTTAAAGATAAGGACATACAAATAGTGCATGGTACTCCCATTCTGTCATCCCAGCACGCAAAGGAGTCCAAGGCCAGCCTGGGCTACAGAAGACTGTCTCAAAAGAAAAGAAAAAGGCATGCACATGAACTTGGAGCTGATTTGAAATGCATCGGCCAGAACATTTAAATAGAGGTAAGACATTTTCTGAGCACAAAGAAAATGTTTATAATAATAAAATTATATTTAGAAGGGAAAGGGAGTCCAGCTGTTAAAAATTCAAATTTGGGGCTGGAGAGATGGCTCAGCGGTTAAGAGCACCTTCTGCTCTTCCAGGGGACCCGGGTTCGATTCACAGCACCCACATGGCAGCTAACAACTGTCTGTAGTTCCAGTTCCAGGCAAACACCAAGGCAAATAAATAATAAATAAATAAAGTTTTTTAAAAAAATTCAAATTTGAAATACATTACTACTTTGGGATTTAATTCTTATCGAAGTTTGTAAATTATAAAACACACACACACAAAACAGGGCTAATTGCCATTCTTATTGCAGACTTCCTTCCTTGGTTATAATACAAGTTTGGGGTCATTAAGAAGTCCTCAGCAGAGCAGCCAATTCCTGAGAGTTGGGACTTCCCACAGGCTCCTAGGAGCATAGGGATGATCAGGTAGATAGCTAGGAAAGATATCCTTGCCCAAATTCCTTCACTGATGGATGCTGTGACCGAGGAGCAGCTGTGCTTCCTCCTGAGGCTGCTGTGAGAATCAAGGGTTAGCCTTTGCTACGCACTCAGCTCTGTGCCTGGCATGTGGTAGACGCCCAGTGAATGTTAGTTCCTATCCTCCTGCAACTGAGTAGCAGTGCCCCCCTCCTCTCCCTCCCCCCTCTCTCTCCCCCCTCCTCTCCCTCCCCCCTCCTCTCTCTGTGGTACATGCACAAGCATGCATATGCACACTCTCTCTGTCCTTTGTTGTTTCTCTGATGCTGTACACACTCAGCTCCTAGACCTGACATTCTGTGACAAAGACATGATAAGCAGACATCACGGAAGAGATGCCTGCCAGAAGCACCAGCCCTGGGAGCCCACTTCAGGAAGAGTTCTGATAAGGCCTCCTCTGACTGTGAGGCACACTGCCTATCTGACAAACCCCTTTCACAGGCCAGGCCAGTGTTTTTCCTGCCCCACACCAGCTCCTGCCCTTCACTCTCTGCCTGCTTAGGTTTTGCATATTTACAGTGGTGGATGTGACCCTGTGGTTTCCTGTGAAATGAACTGAGTATAAAAAAAAGCATAGAAGGCCTCCATTCCACTCTTGGAAAAACCATGAAGAAGGAAACTGTCATGGCCCCTGGGTTCCTGAAATGAGATGCTTCTGAGTGGTGGCAGTCATTGTCGGTTTCATGCATGAGATCAGATACACACACTACCAGAGCCACACTAGAGTTTATTCAGGAGAGTTGCCAGTCAAGTACAGGGGCAGAGAAACAAATAGAAAGAGACCAACTTTCACGTGGCAGTTCCTTTTAAGAGAACAGGTGGGCATGGATTTACGTAGCCACGCCTAGGGGCATGCCCTCCTTACACAGCACGTTCTGCGGGCACCATGTTGGCTTTACGGTGTGCCTGCTACATGCCAGGAATTCTTATCTCACCCAGTGCCATGTTGGGTTCACCACGTGGCTGCTATGGTGCCGGGAATCTTTAGTTATGGTAGTGGTGGTAGTGGTCTGTATACACAATATAATTTTCAATCACTCCCCAGAAAGATGGCTACACTCTGACCTACCTGGGACACAAAAAGCAGTCCATTGTCTGACCCTATCATGGTTGGAAATCCATACCTGAACAGGATGTCTTCAAATAACTTCTTAGCCATCAGCTGTGCTGTTTCATGTTTTGTGGGAAAGGCTTCTGTCCATCCTGAAAACGAGTCTAACAAAACTGGCAGATATCTGTAACCATACTTGCCAGGTTTTAATCTCAATAAAGCCCACTTCCCAGTAGGCTCCAGGCTTCTTCTCCCTGAGTTGAGACCCAGGGTTTCCAGGGTTAACAACAGCACTGCTGAGCTGACAAGCTTTGCGGTTGGTGACAATGTTTACAAGAAAGTCCTGCATTCTCTGTGTTCCCACATGAGGGGATCGACAGATCTTGATAAGAAGTCTCTTTCCCAGATGCACAAGCAAGATGAGTTTACCGTCTGCAGCTCTCCACCATCCATCTGTGCACTCGGTCATGGGGAGGGTTTCGATCCAGGGAAGATCTTCCTTATTGTACCCAGGTGCCCCATGGTCCACTAACACACATGCAAAAACTACATCAGTTTAGAGTGCCACCTGTCAGGTGGTTTCACCTGCCAGTCTGTTATCCCTAAGGACAGGCCCATCCCCTCTCTGGTGTCCTGGGCAGTGGACAATGGTCAGCTTCTTGGGTAACCATGAAGCTTTAGGGAGAGCTATCAGCTCCACCCATTGGGCAGAAGATGTCCCAGATGGCATCGGGTCTGCATATACTACCTCTTCTGCAGTAGTAACTGCAGCTCCTGCATACCTCAGAACATCCTGCAGACCATGCTGCAATCTGTATATCAGGCAGCTTCTGCAGTGGGCAATGAGATGTCTTGCAAGTCTGGCCTAATGTTGTGTGCCTGGGCCAGGATCCTGGAGCAGTTGTGTAGTGGTGCCTCCAAATCCAGATCAGGTAGTAGAGTAGCTGGATTCGGAGCTGAGGGCACCTGGAAGGTTATTTTGGCAGGGTTTAGCAACATTATCTAGTACTGAGTCATTCTGGCATTGCACAGCCACCGATCAGGTGGCTGCTTGAGAATTCCTTCAAGTGTATGGGGGGGGTGGTTATGATGAGAGTCTGTTCCAAGGTCAACTTGTCAGTGTCCTTAACCAGCTGTGCCACAGCTGCTATTATGCAGAGGCAAGATGGCCATCCAGCTGCCAGTGTTTGGGTTAGGACTCCTTTGGCTATCCCCTTGCTCTCATCTACATATAAAATGGCTCAGTCACATCTGGCAGACCCCGTGCTGGGGATGAAAGTAGACTCTGCTTGAGTTTGTCAAAGGCTAGCTGGTGGTCCTCAGTCCAGATGAAGTCTCACCCTTCTTTGGTGGCTTCATAAAAAGATTTGGCCAATTCTGCAAATCCTGGGATCCACAGACGACAGAACCCGGCTGAGCCCAGGAACTCTCTCACTTGCCTGGCAGTAGTAGGTGTGGGGATCTGTAGTACTATCTCTTTTCTTGCATCTGAGAGCCCCTGCTGCCCTTCCTTCAGGATGTGTCCCAGGTATGTTATCTTTTGATTGCATTTTGGGCCAAAGTCTGCAATAGCTGCTCAGTCCCCACCAGGAAAGTTTCTCGATCTGTGGTTGTATTCAGCAGGTCGTTAACATACAGACTAATTTCTGGGCTCTGTGTAGCGGCCAGTAGCACGTTAGACATGTGCTGATTCCCAACTTGTTTTCCTTTGATTTTCTTTCCCTCTGCACTCTCCCTCTCACATTCTTCCTGAGCCACCTTCACTAGCCCTGAATCCTTATCCATTCTCTGCCCGATGCTACAGACCCTACTCAAATTTGCAGGCCATCTTGTGGCTGCGTTGGGGACCCCCAAAAGAGACTGGTGACAGACTATGGGAGGCTCACCTTATCTTCAGCTATATTACAATCCCACACCGGGCAGATTAGGGGAGAGGCCGCATCTGCAATAGCCTGATTGGCTGTGGATTCTTCTGTGGTGCCGCCCTGAACCAGCTTTTGAGTCTCGGTCTGCATCTGATCTCTCTCCTCCGCCATGAGGATTACCTATAAAAGCTGTGTACAACCATCACAGTCCGTCATGGAGATGCCTGCACAAGGACTGGGGTCGTAAGGAGGTAGGGGAGAGACCTCATCCTCTGTGCTGCCTCCTTGAAGGGCCTCGCTGGCTCTGCTACTCACCTGCTGGCGGTCCAGAGTCCCTGAAATTGTGGAAATTCTTCCTGGCCAAATGCACTATATATTATGCCTGCATGTAAGAATTTCCACAATTGCCACCAGGGAGGCTGGACATGCTGTAAAAAGTGAGGATTTTATTGTTACATACAGAGTACATACAGGTTCCCATGAATCTGGGTCGATAGGCTAGCTCTGGTACAGTAGAAAGGCTAAGGATCCAGAGCCCCGACAGGCAGGGGATCTTTAAAATAAAACATAAGTAAGCAAGATGTGAGAGACGTTGGCATTCCAGGATTGGGCCAAGGGGTAAGGTACAATGGTGATGGGCACAAATCCAACTTTTGAACCCATTGGCTGCTGCGTTTACTCACAGACCTGGCAGGTATCAATGTGCGAGTGAATCCAGGTCCTTACAGTGGAGGTGGTGGAGGTGGTGGAGGTGGTGGAGGTG
>PVIH01026377.1:0-18873 GCA_004025045.1 Sigmodon hispidus | reverse complement strand
CTGCTCTATGTTTACCAAAAACACCTACATTTTAATTCTTTACAAAGTACCTTAACATTTTACTTTATTGTGTGAAAGTATTGAATACTGTCAAAAACTAGTGAAAACATGTTGTTTTCTTAAAAAATATTTAGATAAGATCTATTATACTAAAACAATAAAATATTCTTTAAATGAGGAATATTTTAATGAAAGAATATATATATGCAAATATATTTATGTACATGTCTATATATAACAGGTAGCTTGAAACAATAATTATTAATACATATATAATCACTTGTTAGGGGACTTTAGATAAAGTAACTCTTAATTGTGAATATCTTACTACAAAAGATTTGATCAGTTCTAGACTCTAACACTTAGCTTCAGCTTTTTGCCACTTTCTGTTCACATTTTGATGGAGAACTTACTTCTTTGGCCTTCATAAGCATCTGTAGTAATATGCATAAACCCCCACACAGACCACACACATGCATATAATTTAAAATTGTATGAATATTTCAAAAGCTTTTTAATAATTATTCTGTTTCAAACTACCTGTTATATATAGATAAGCTCATAAATAAATATGCTTTTTAAAATTCTACCATATACACAAAAATGAATAAATTTTACAGCATAAAACTTCCTCTTAAATAATTATGACTACACTCATAAACAATACTCTCAGCCTTGATCAGAAAAACATCCCTTTATTATGAATGGTGATGAAGGCAGAGACTTATGGCTGGTTAAGCTGCTGCTAATAGGTGATGCTTGAATTCTCAGTTATAATTAAGACAGCCGTGCCATTTATTTCTAGAACCCAGGAGCCATTGTGGAAGATGAAGAAAATAGGGAGATTGGCTGTCAAATGCCATCTCCAGACTAACACTAATTTTTCTTACACTAGATCTATACAACAATAGGCCAGTCAAAGATCAGATGTAGATGGGGTTCACATTTAAAAAGCCCTTTCCCTCATAGTTAAACTACTGACCCTATCTCTAAAAACAGATTCTAGAAGAGGGAGAGTTATTGCTTTCAGTTGTATTCCCACTAGTGAGTAGTGGGAGGATTACTCCAAAATGTAGGTTATAAATTGTCCCTGTTTAAACCTAGTAAATCAAAAGACAAAAGAAAATGAATCTAGAAAATATTCTTGAAGAAAGTGAAGTGACTGATTTTTAGGGATGGGATGGTATTGTGGAATATCACTTTATGTAAAAAATATGGTACGCTTGTTTATGTTGCATATGTGTAATGATATAAAAGTGTGTTTCTTTTTATACTACATTTATTTATAATTATCTAAAAATATGTTGCTGTTTTACTTTGGCTGGCTAAGGTACATAGTTGGCCTAAGAAAATGCTTAACAGCCAATAGCTAGTCAGTAGATGGATAGGTGGGGCTGGTGGGCAGAAAAAGTAGGAGGAAGAATCTAGACTTGGGGTAGAATAGAGAAGAGAACAAGGGGCAAAGAGAAGAGCTACCTGGGGCCAACCAGGCAGCTTCCAGACAGACAGAGACAGACCAAGACATGAAAATAGGACAAACAGAATGAAACAAATGTGAAAAACCCTAAGGCAAAATGTAGATGGAGAGAAGCAAGTTAATTTAAGTTATAAGAGCCAATAGGATAAAATAAGGCCATGAATTCCTAACTAATAATGTCTCAATGTCATGGTTTGGGATATGATTGCTGCCATAAAAGAAAGGTAATACAGTACAGAAATAAGAGCACATTAAGAAAGAGTATCAGAATGCATTATATAATATATAAAATTGTCAATATTAACTAATAAAATGTTTAATTTTTCTCCCCTATTTATTATGATACATTTTATAAACAATATGTATTTTCATTTAATAGAAATATATGTTGAGATTCTATGAGATCCATATTGATTTGCCAACTGATGCCACTGTTCAGTTCATTTTTCTGAACCCATATTGTTGATATTTCTTGGGAGTCATTTCTGTTTTATACCTAGAATACACAGTCTAACAAAAGACTCTCTTGAGAGAACTTGTTTTCTTATGGAATATGTCCCCTACTTGGCTGATTATAGAATTAAAGAGCTTTGTGTGATGATACTCACCATTAATGTCATCACTAGGCAAAGCAGAGGCTGGTAGATCACTGAGTTTGAGGCTAGCCTGACTTAGAGATCTAGTTTTAGGACAAGTGTGATCTTCTTGGAGAAAGTATGTCATTGTGGAGTCAGGCTATAAGGTCTTATATATATGCTCAAGATACTGCCCAGTGTCTCAGAGCACTTCCTATCACCTAAAAGATATAGGACTTCTAGCTTCTTCTCTAGTACCATCTTGTAGTAAGTAGTCTCTGGCCTGGCCTTGCCCTTAGATCTGGACCAGCAGTAGCAAATAGACTGCCCACAACTGCTTGGTCCCAAATAATTACAAAAAGTCTTGTATTAATTGCATACTGTTTGGCCTATTGCTCAGGATTATTGCTAACTAGCCTTCAAATCTTAACTCATTTCTAATAATCTATGTCTTGTCACTTGGCTTTTGGTTTACCTGAGTTTCTTTACATTTTCCCCTCTCAGTGGCAGCTCATGTCCTCTCTCTGACTCTGCCATCCTTTCTTTCTCTTTATCTATGCTTTGATTTCCTACCTGCATCTAACATACCTTGCAATCAGCCAAAATATTTTCTTTATTATTCAATGATAATATACAGCATACAGAAAGATATCCCACACCACCATCTCTATCTATACACCATCATGTCTCAACATGATAATGATGGACTAAACCTCAGAACTGTAAGCAAGCCACCCCTATTAAATATTTTTGTTATAAAAGTGTGGTTAGGTTGTCCCTTCACAGCAATAGAAACCCCACCTAAGATGCCTATGTTGTCCTCACTGATGACATCTTGATCTGCTCTTATTCCAGTATATATGTGTACTTGCTTTTTTTAAAGAGGCATGGATCTTATGATTTCTCTTGCTGTAAAGAGACACCAGGACCATGGCAACTCTTGTAATAAAAAACATTTAATTGGGGCTGTGTTATACATCCAGCAATTTAGTCTATTTTTATCATGGCAAGAAGAGTGAAAGCATGCAGGTTGACTTGATGTTGGAGAAGGAGCTGAGAGTTCTACATCTGGACCAGGAGGCAGCAGAAACAAATGTGACAAAGGGAATAATAGCTTAAGCATGGACAACCCGAAAGCCCACTTCAACATTGACACACTTTCTCCAATAATGTGACACCTACTACACCAAGGCTACCCCTCCTAATAGTTCCACTTCCTATGGGGAAAATTTTTTCAGCCCACTACAAGCATGTTTATATGTTATAATTGTATATCTTATAATATAAACCATCATTCATAAATTTCTATATAAAAGCTCAAGTTTAAGTTTTGCTTTCCTAATAATGTGTTCACATCTTTTATGTGGGAAACACTAACAATAAGAATGCTACAAATAAAGTTAAACCAATTATAAATCTTCTAGGAGAATGGAGAGATGAATCAAACTTTAGGATATAATGCATTGCCAAGGATCTGTTTCCATTTCCACCATCCAACTTTAGTGGTTCACAGCTGCATTTAACTCTGAAACCCTCTCCTGGCTTTATCAAGTACTACATATGTATAAACTCACACTTACAAATACACACTCATATTTATAATTTTTTTAAAAAAATCATTGTATAAGAATCTTAGTTGATTTTTAATTATTGAGTTTAAATTATGAATACTGAGAGAAGATTATTTCTGTAGCCCCTTTTTCCCCTTCCATCTTCTCCCTTTTTCCAAAATACTTCTCAACTTTATGACTTTTTCTATAATTATTATTCTCTTTATATAAATCTTCTATTTATGTTAAGACATAATGCATACATACATATGAATACACACATATAAATCCTAACCAATTAATCATTTTGGTTTACCTATATGTACATGTATTTGATTATGATATACTAACCTTCTGAATCTCTGACAAGATATCTTACTTTTTACAAATCTAAGATATGTAAACAAATATTTCAAAGGGTATTACTATTCTTATGACATGCATTCACTTCGTAAAACATACTATTGCTTACTTCCAAGAAGAATGACCTAGTCATTATATATTAGATATTAGATCTAATTATTATATGTTAGATCAAGAAGCCTAAGAAAAGACTTTGTAAATGCATCAATAACAAATTGAAATTTTACACTTAAATATGCTTAACAATTAATAAATGTCTGAAAAATTAAAGTTTTTGTAAACTGTAGAAGACTGCAGTTGGCTCACATGGCTATAGCCTCATTCATATGATGTTACACTGTCCAATTCCACTGTTCCAAACAATGGTTCTTTTCAAACATGTCTAGTGTTAGACCAGTTTCCACCAGTGTGACTGGCTACCAAATCATGTGGACAAGATAAGAAAATATCACATTGAACCCTGAACTAGATAATTTATTATATTTCTACATCTAATCTACTCACTATTACATGAAATGCTTTATTGTTTGAAGGGTACAGATGAAGACTTTAAGACAGAGTATAGTGATATAACTTGATTCGAAATTGTATGGTCCTCCCATCTGATCTGCTTTGCATGCATGTAATTCAACAAGTTACTCAATAAAAACATTATTATGTTAAAAAAGAAACAAAAATTCTCACAGGTATCTTAAAAAACTACAGACTCAAACCTTCTTTGCATAGTAATATAATTTATTTATCTTTATTCATAATTTATTTTATATATACAAGTTCAACAAGTTCAAGTATCTATTTGTTTTCAATAATTTTCAGCTTTTGAGGGATAAGACCATGCTTAAGTCAAATATAAATAATTATAGATTAACTGTGAAAATTTATCAGAGTACAAATTGAAGACTCTTGAAAAGTACAGCAAATTAATTGCTTTAATTATAAAATACTGAATCATATAAGCCAATAATACATATGAATATGCAATATATAATACAGATATACATAATACCCTAAGTGTATTGAGACATTATTAATAACTGTTCACATCATCTTCTCTTGTGACTGTCCTATGGATAGAATCTTTATTAACTAATCATTTAATTTTGCTTTCAAATTTTATATATAAATAAATTTATGAGAGTAGGTTGATGTATTTGTAATTTAATCATTTTAGAAAAATTATAATTAGAAAACTACCTAAATTAATTTAATACATGTATACTATAATTTAGCAATTATCTTAAAAATTGTAAAAGATCTTAAATTTAAAAGTGGTAAATATATGGTTATTAAGACAAAAAATAAAAATTATGGCAGAATATTTCTAATCAGGCCTCCTTTAATAGAAAATGAAGTCAGGTGGAGAGAATCACTGCTAGACATTATGAGGGGACTCTTAATTAGAGGTCTCCACTGGGTCCCTCCCTTGAAGTTTGGGGAATCCAGTAGAAGACAGGGAAGAAAAGATTTTCAGAATGAGAGAAGATGGTATACAATAAAGCATGACCCATGAAATTACCTGTGTATTGTAAAAGGTTTCTGGGCTGGTTTAACTCCATTCTCAGCCATGTAAAAATAGAAAACACAATGAGTGTCTGGGTACTGTATGATATTGTATTTGAGTTTTTTAATATATAAATAAAGTAGTTAAAGCTGCTAAAAGACATTTGATTACAAAAGCTGAAGGATTAATCCAACATATATATTTTATGAATGAGTTGACTTTAAAACTGAACAAAAGATATATTACTTTGGAGAAGACGTTTTCTCTTTATTTGTACAAAAAATAAGGTGTGGGTTTATTTCCAGTTAAAGAATATACAGTTTGATCAAGGAAGACCCCCTGAATAGTCCCTGATAGAACTGGATGGCCTGGATGACACAGCATGTCAGAGCACCTCTGTTGCAGTTTCCACTGAGCTCTTCATCTAAAACAACTTCAATTTTGGCAAATGGTACCTGCGCGGAATGCTGTCTATTCCTTCTAGGTTTTCCATTTTGTGGAATATATATTTTTAAAGTATAACCTGATAATTCTCTAAATTTCCTGGGGGTCTGCTGTTATGTCCCCCTTTTCATTTCTGATCTTGTTAATTTAGATACTCTTCCTCTCTGCTTTTTGGTTAGTTTGGATAAGGGTTTATCTATCTTGTTGACTTTCTCAAAGAACCAACTGTTTGATTCATTAATTTTTTTGTTCTTTTTGTTTAATTGTGTTTATTTCAGCTCTATGTTTGATTATTTCCTGTTATCACTTGCTTCTAGGTCAGTTAGTTCTAATTGTTATAGTGCATTCAACTGTACTGATAGTTCTATTGTGTGGGATTTCTCTAGTCTTTTCATGTCCCGTAACACCAAAGGAAATTGAAGCTGTCATTAAAAGTCTTCCAAATATAAAAAGCCCAGGCCCAGATGGTTTCAGTGCAGAATTCTACCACCACTCAAAAAAGATCTAATACCTATACTCCTCAAACTGTTTCATACAGTAGAAACTGGAGGAATATTGCCGAATTCTTTTTATGAGGTCACAATAACCCTGATACCAAATCCACTCAAAGATGCAACAAAGAAAGAAAATTACAGACCAATTTCCATCATGAATATTGATGCTAAAATTCTCAACAAAATTCTGGCAAACCGAATCCAACAACATATGAAAAATGTCATTCACCACAATCAAGTAGGCTTCATCCCAGAAATGCAGGAATAGTTCAAAAACAGAAAATTGTAAATGTCATCCATCATATAAGCAAAGTGAAGGGAAAAAAACCACATGATCATTTCCTTATATGCTGAAAAAGTATTTGACAAAATCCAACACTCCTTTATAATAAAAGTACTGGAGTGATCAGGAATACAGGGAAAATACCTAAAGATAATAAAGGTGATTAACAAAACACCAACAGCCAACATCAACTAAGTGGAGAAAAAAATCAGAGCAATCCCACTAAAATCAGAAACCAGATAAGGCTTCCTCCTCTCCCCTTATCTATTCAGCATAGTTCTCAAAGTTTTAGCTAAAGCAATAAGAAAACAAAAGGAGATTAAGGGGATAGAAATTGGAAAAAAGAAGTGAAACTATCTCTATTTGCAGATGATTTGATTGTATAAAAAAGTGACCCCCAAAAATCTACCAGGGAACATCTACAGTTGACAAACACTTCCAGCAATGTAGCAGGATACATGATTAACTCAAAGAAATCAGTAACCCTCCTATATACTGAAGATAAAAGGGCTGAAAAAATAAAGAAAACATCTCCTTTCATAATAGCAGCAAATAGCATTAAATACCTCTGTGTAACTACAATCAGAGAAGTATCAGATCTGTTTAACAAAACTTTAAATCTCTGAAGAAAGAAATTGAAGAAGATATCAGAAAATGGAAAGATCTCCCATGATCATGGATAGGTAAGATCAACATAGTGAAAAATGGCAATTTTACCAAAAGAAGTCTAAAGATTCAATGCAATTTCCATCAAAATCCCAACACAATATTTTACAGACCTTTAAAGTACAATACTAAAATTTATTTGGAATAACAGGAAAGCCAGGATTGCCAAAAGAATTTTGCTCAAGAAAAGAATGTCAGGAGGCATCACCATCCCTGACTTCAAATTATACTATAGAGCTACAATAATAAAAAAAACAGCTTGGTATTGACATAAAAACAGATTTGTGGATCAATGGAATTGAATTAAAGACCCTGACATTCACCCAGATTATTGACAAAGAGGTAAAAAAAGTATACACTGGCAGAAAGATAGTATCTTTAACAAATAGTGTTGGCATATTTGGATTGAAGTGTGTAGAAAAATGAAAATAGATCCAAACCTATCACCTTGCACAAAATTAAAATTCAAGTGGATTAAAGACCTCAGAATAAACTCAGCTACCCAGAAATTGATAGAAAAGAAAGTGGGAAATACACTTCAATGCTTTGTCACAGTAGACCACTTCCTAAATATAACACCAATAGCACAGATATTAAGAACAACAATCAATAATTGGGAACTGCTGAAACTGAGAAGCTTCTGTAAGGCCAAGGACACAATGAATAAGATATAATGAAAGCCTACAGAATGGGAAATTATTTTTACCAATCCTACAAATGACAGAGAATTGATCTTTAAAATATATAGAGAACTCAAGAAACTAGAGCCCAAAACTTTTAATAACCCAATTAAAAATAGGTTTCATAACTAAAAGAAATTCTGAGCAGAAGAATTACGATTAGCTGAAAGGCACATAGATAATTGCTCTACATCTTTAGCCATCAGAGAAATGCAAATCAAAACAACTTGGAGATACCATCTGACACCTGTCAGAATGGCTAAGATTAAAAACACAGATGATAGCCTATGCTGGACAGGATGCAAAGCAAAGGGAACACTTCTCCATTGTTGGTGAGAATGAAAACTTGTTTAGCCACTCTAGAATGTAGTATGGCAGTTTCTCAGAAAACTTGGAATCAATCTCTTCATGGTTCCAGCAATACCACATTTAGACATATGCCCTATAGACGCACATTTGTACCCCAAAAGCATTAGCTCAACTATGTTCATAGCAGCATTATTCATAATAGCAAGAACCTGGAAACAACCTAGATGCCCCTCAACTGAAGAATGGATTAACAAACTGTGGTACATCTACACAATGGAGTACTACTTAGTAATAATAAAAAAGTGATATTTTAAAATTTGTAGGCAGATGGATGGATTTGGAGAATATCCTCTTGAGTGAGGTATCACAATCCCAGAAAGTGAAGCAGGGGATGTACTCACTCATTAGTGAACTCAAAAAAAAAAAAAAAAAAAAAAGAGATGTTATCCTATACAAGAGCTCAAGGCTTGAAAACAACTAAATAACACAGTGCCTCGTTTCTGCATTGATGGCCTCTGACAGGGTTATGGTTGAGAGAAGACTTGTTTTCTTTAAGGGTCTGGCCACAGAGAGTTTAATTATGCCCCAGAAAGTCAATGAGCACCATGAATGGGCTCTTTCATAAATAGAGAGAACACAAGAGTGGCTATGAATCTGAGAGTTCTGATAACTGAGTTTGATGGGTATCATGAAGTAAAATCACCAAATTATACATACATATATATATATATATATATATATATATATATATGTACACACACACACACAACTTTAAGTATACTGGCTGAGATGACCCAGCCTTACAGATTACTTAAGTAAAGACTTGAGCATATTCCTAAATTTTCTTTGGATCCCCATGTGAATTTCAATGCCCCCATTCAGCAGGAAGTAGCCTAGAGAACTATGACCAGCTTCTCAAAAAATGAGTTATGGATTTTTGTGTTTGTTTACATAATAAGTATAAATCATTATAGATAATGGGGAAAAAGTATATTAGATTTGGGGTTCTTATTTAAAGAGGGAAAATGTACTGGGATTATATGTTACATTGTAAATAATTGTCCCACCAATGAGATTAATATAATTCTGATTGGCTAAAGGCAAACAGGAATTTCAGGCAGGGCTACCAGGCTAAGAAATCTCTGGGTACAGGAAGAATACAGAGAGATGAAACACCGCACAGAAGTGACAGAGGCACAGTGCGGAGATGGCAGCAGATACAGAGGAAAGAAGCTGAAATGCTGCTCTGAGAAATGAGACCGAGCCACATGGCTAAACAAGATGGGTTGAGTTCAGATGAAGGAGCTAACAATATTCCTGGGCCCTAGGTCAATCAGCATAAAAATAATATAAGCCTGTGTGTGAATATTTGAGGCTAAGTGGAGCTGAGAGTGGGACTGAACCTGGAAGCTAGACAGGGCCAGCAGGAACAGAGATGGAAGCAGCAAGCACAAGATCTGTAACATTTACTGTAGTGGAATTATGCTGTTAAATTGTAAATAATTGCCCTGTTAACTCATTTAATAAAAAAAATACTGATTGGCTGAAGGTAGACAGAAAGTGTGATGGGGCTACCAGACTAATAACACTCTAGGAACAGGAAGAGATGCCACAGAGAAGCCATCGAGATACCAGGAGAGACAATTAACACCAGGTCCTCTGTATATATGTTGTGTTTCTTAGCTTAATGATATTGTGGGATTCCTAAAATGGAAGTATGGTGTTTCCCTGACACTTTTGACCTTTCTTGGCACTCATTTCATCTTATCTATGTGTACAAGAATAAATACCTAAAAATTTATTCATTTAACAAATCAATTGTAATAGGTTCTCCACTAGTATTTGTTAGATTCTCAGCTATGGGTACTTGGCCACATTTACAACACCAGGAATGATCTTCTAACTATAGTGATACTGATTTTCATGTTGATTATGTTATTGATTTCTTTTGTCTCCTCTAACAGTGGAGATCTTAAGAGATTCTTTAAATTTATTTTCTACATA
The DNA here is from genome assembly GCA_004025045.1 of Sigmodon hispidus. Lineage (NCBI taxonomy): Eukaryota > Metazoa > Chordata > Mammalia > Rodentia > Cricetidae > Sigmodon > Sigmodon hispidus. Next base: position 8,527 of record PVIH01026377.1, on the reverse strand, counting down.
GTGTTTTCTAATTTAATTTCTTTTCCAAAAATTATAATATTTCACTCTGGATAAATAATATTGCTTTTAGCATAGTTTTATGAATTGCATTAATTCATAGCTAGCTATTATTGATTAACTATCTTACTTATTTCAATGCTGCAAACATAGGCATACAGACATTTTTATAGGCTTATTTCCTTATTTTTGACCAGACACACAGAAGTCGTATTGACCAAACATACATTAGATCTATTTTTGTTTTTGGAAGAAACTCCTTATTGATCTTTACAATGATTCTAAAAATTTACATTCTCACGAAGCATACATATGTGTCCCAATTTCTTCCCCTTTTCCAGTGTTATTTTTTATAACTCATTTTGTTATTTATTTTTAATTTTTTATTCTTCTCACATAGTTTACATCACCAAAATTCTTCTCTTCCTCTTTTTCCCAGTCTTTACCTGACAAGTCTCATCTTCCCAAGTTTGTGCTCCCCTCTATCTTCCCTTTAAAGATAAGAGGCATCACAGAGACATCAAGCACACATGGCATATTATGCTATAATAATATCAGATACATGCCGTCATATCAATGTCGGATAAGAATACCCTGTATAAACAAATGGGTCCCACAAGCATATAAAAAAGTGAAGACAGCCCCTGCTCCCATTGTTAGTTGTTCCACATAAACACATCAATTGCTGAATGAAGTCCCCACTTACATTGATGAGAATTCTGCTAGGCTCTGGTCCCAGAACACTATGTAGCCAAGAAAAAAATGATTCAATCAACATTTTTAGATTTTTCAGATGGGTTAGTGTTCCATTCCCACCACTTGGTGCCTTCTCTGGTTACAGAAGATGGCCAGTTCAGGCTCTGTGTCCCCCATACTATGTGTCTTTGCTAGTGTTAGTTGCATAGATTTCATGTAGTTTACATTACAATAGGTTTTCCCTCAGCCTGAAAAGGGAGTTCTCCCAGTAGTTTCTCCTTTGAACTTGATCTCTCCTTTTCCCAACTCCACCATTCTTAAATCTACCATCTAAATATTTTCTACTACCCTATCTCAGGGAGATTCCTATGTCTGCCATTAATCCCTCAATGTTACATAGCCTCTTTGGGTCTGTGGATTGTAACTTCATTATCATTTATAGCCCCTTACAAGTATATTAGTACATTTCTGGCCCAGACTTTCAGGCCTAGCCCAGAGGTTTGGACCAGCTCTAAGCCCCACTGTTGCTGTGGCCCAAATAATCACACAAAGGCTTATATTAATTTTATGCTGATTGGCCTAGGGCCCAGGCATATAGCTTGCTAGCTCTTTACCCTTAAACTAACTCATAATTCTTATCCAGTTTAGCCATGCTGCTTGGCTAAACAGGATAAGAGCAACATTTTAGCATCTTTCCTCTGCATCTCCTCGCTTCTTTGCAGCATTTCTGCTCTGCTATGAGTTGTTCCCAAAGATTTTATAGTCTGATAGTCCACACTTCCTATCTGACTGTGGCTACTCAGCTTTTCATTGAACCAGTAGGAGGGACACATATTTACAATGTACCAATATATCCCACTACATTTCCTCTTTTTTGTAAAACAAAAAGATCCCCAAATCTAATATCTTTATTTTCTCCATTATCTACAATGACTTATAACCAATACTATAAGCAAACACAACTATCCATAACCCATTTTTTTGAAATCCCATGGACATCCAAAGTAAAATTTAGGATTATGAACAAGTTTTTAGTAGAGTAGTCTGTAAGACTGGGTCATCTCATCCAGTTTTCTTCAAGTTTATTTGAATGCAGAGCTCAGAAAAAACTGCAATAGAGGTGCTCTGAAAAGCTAAATCATCTGGGAGATGCGTTTCCATTTGAGACTTTTCAGGGAGTCTTCCTCAATCAAGTTTTTTTTTTAACTAGCAATAAATTCACAGCCTATCATTTTCTGTAGAAATAAACAAAAAACCTCTTTTTCAAAATATAGTATCTTTTTATTTCAATTTTAATGTCAACTCATTTACAAAACATATATGCTGGATTAATACAGGAGTATTTATAGTCAAATATCTTTTAGCAACTTTTACTACTTTATTTTCTGTCAAAAATTTAAAGATAAGATAACATCATACATTATCCGACATTCTTTATAATTTCCATCTTTACACAACTTATTATTTTTTACTCTATTTCTTTTTGAAGAATTTTCTCTACTCTTTTGTTCTTTTCTCTCTCAAGCCTATACATATTTTAACACTCTCTGAACCATATATATTTTTGAATCTCTCTTTACTGTATTCTCTTATTTCTTATCTTTTTCCTGTCTCTGACCACACCTTTGCTTGGGTACAGCAGCTGATTCCACCTAGTTTCCTTTTTCTTCTGTTTCTGACCACATCTATAATTGGTCAGGGTGTGGCTAAGGATTCAAGGCTTCACTAGGGTGGCTGACTCCACACAGCTCCCTTTATTTATTTCTGTTTCTGACTATACTTTTAATCTTCCAAGGTGTGTCGAAGGATTAAAGGTTGGCTAGAACAGCTGGCTGGCTCCACTCAGCTCTTAGTCTAGCTTCATAGACTTTAGCTTTTTAGCTGAGGTACTGGTAGGACTCACAATTATCACTCTGGGGAATTTGGGGGTCTATATAATCACCCAGTAAAGCACTGCTTTCTGCTGCTCATGAACTCCATTTAAGTATTTGGCAGTAGGACCTCTTAAAAGACAAGTGTTTTGACTCCAAGGCTGAAATAGTAAGCCTTTCTTTAAAAAAGCCACACCTCTGCTTGCCTCCATCAAACAGGGCTTTCCCAAGAATTTGCTGCTATTGCTAAGAAGCCTTCTTTGACTCTGTTCTCTTTTGCCTGTGAGAACAGAAGCCTTAAATCTACTATAAGCAGCTAATTTCTTACATTGAGGCTCAGGAGCCAGCCTTGTGGCAGCTTAAATTGCATACAGCAAATATGCCATTTTGTAATTTAATCCCATACGCTGCTCAGTCTCTTTATCATGTTCAACTTGAGAGACACAACTCTGAAGCTGCTTTTGGCTCGATTTTTCTGCTCTAGATTGTTTTTAAGCATTTTATAGATTTTTGTGGGTATGTTTTTCCATGTTGGGGCACCATTTGTAGTAGTATGTTTGGGGCCAAAACTTTCAGGCCTAGCCCAGAGATTTAGACGTGCTCTCAGCCCCAGTGCACTTAAGCTCAAATAATCACACAAAGTCTTATATTAATTTTACAATGACTAACCTAGGGCCCAGGCATATATAGCTTGCTAATTCTTTACCTTTAAACTAGCCCATGATTTTTATCTTGTTCAGCCACATAGTTCAGTAACTTTTCTTAAAGCAGTATGTCAACTTTTTTCTTCTGATTCTCCTGGCATCTCTGCAGCATCTCTGCTCTGCTCTGATATATTCCCAGAGTTTTCTTAGTCTGGTAGCCCTGCCTACACTTCCTACCTGCCTCTGTCTGCAATGTTTTTTATTAAAACCATAGGAGGGACAAATATTTACAACATACCAATATAATCCCACTACATATAAGTGAATACACATCATGATACATTTACTCAAAGGAATATTACTGAGCTGTTAAAAACAAAGACATCATGAAATTTGTAGAGAAACAGATGTAATTTGAAAAAAAAATATTCTGAGCAAGGTAACCCAGATCCAGAAATATAACAGTAATTTTAATAGGAGTGAAATACTAAAATTTTGAGCTAATTATCACAGTTTATTAACTGTCTATTTATATGTGATTAATGTTCATTTGTGTCATTTCTCTTCTGAACATTTGACAAGATTTTGTATGCCTTTTAAGGTGTTTCCAGACTCTCCCTTATATACTGAATTTTAATATAATATTTGCATGTCTAGTAGGTTTTAATAAACTATTTGACTTCTTTAAGTTTTGTCTTAGTATAAAATTTCTTTTGAATTTTTCCATTATATCTATAGATTTATTTTTATTATTCTGATTCATTTATATTATAGATTCAATTTTTAATGAAAATTACTTTGTACTATACTGTTTTTTTCGCTTATATTTGCATGCCTAGTAGGTTTTAATAAACTATTTGACTTCTTTAAGTTTTCTCTTAGTATAAAATTTCTTTTGAATATTTCCATTATGTCTATAGATTTATTTTTATTATTCTGATTCATTTATACTATAGATTCAGTTTTTAATGAAAAATACTTTGTACTATACTGGTTTTTTCACTTTCTTCACTCATATTTTAATCACATATCTTTAACCTTCTTTAACATTAGTACCATTTTGTGATCTTTTTCATGAAACTCATGAATTAATCTTAATATGTGGACAGGAGTTATATGTGATTTCTTTGTTGATGCCATAGTCTTCATTCTATAGTATAAATGGAGCCTTCAATTGTTATGCTTATACAGAGAGTAGCAAATTCTTTATAAAGACAAATTTCTTAACAGTTAAAATGCTTTCTATATATATATGTTAAGTTGATAGATAGAAATATAGATAGATGACATAATTTTTGTTTCTGAGATTAAAATTTATTAGAATTGGATCCAGGTTATGTGACTGATTTGATGTAAATAAGGGATCTATATTCAGGAGTGTTAAGGTGTGTATTTTTCTTTTTTCTCATTTTTCTTTAATTTTTTTAAATAGCTGACACTGTTCCCTCTCTCTCCTCTCTTCTCAGTCCTCTCCTATCTTCTCCTACTATATCACCCCATCTGAATAAAATAGGCTGTTTCCACAACTGTACATCTCACTATGGGTTGAGTATGTCAAGACAATAACACAAAAGGGCTAGATAGGACAAAGCACCTCCAGTGATATAGAGCAGATATAATTTTAGTGTGTATTTCAATGTCAAAGAACCTTCTTAAGTAATTGAATATTTTGCAACTACGAGCAATGCAAAATTTATTTGTCTTCATCTTGATATTTATATTTTAGCTAAACTTAGCAAAGGCATCATTACTGTTAATTATGTTTTCACAGATTTTATTAAGAGATATTCTTTCACTAGTAAAATAAAATATAAATGAGTTAATAGTTCATAAGGCTGCAAAAATTCTAGAAATTATAAGATTATCACAAATTTCCAGTTTCTAATCACATGAGTCATGTATCCTGTAGATTTCTTAATATATTCCATTTATTTCTAGTTCTCTACAAAGTATCTGAAACCTAGGCTTCCAACCTGTGTCAGACATTCATAATTATCCTCATTGTCTATGTAAGATAATATATAAAATGACAAACTAAGAAAAAGAAGCATATACACATGCCATTTAGTAATAAAATTCTGCAAATTTAATTATAGTAGGTATATATTATATAACAAATATCTAAGCTCATAATTCTTAAACAAAAAGAAAAGTTTTAAAAGTTACAATTAAGAACAAAAAATATAAAATATGTTTTTATATTTACCTCCTAAAATGTATTTACCCTTGAATCTAAGTTTATTTTCAGGGTTAGAATAAAATTGTTAATGAAATAATCTAGCAAGATAAGTCTTTAGCTGTGTTTAAGCACATGAGTACACATACACACACAAATGCTGTAGGATATTTCTCTTGTACTCTATAAAGATTTGTTGCCTATATTGGTTTAATAAAATGCTGATTGGCCAGTAAAAAGTATAGGTGGGGCTAGCAGACAAGGAAAATTCTGGAAAACCGAAGTGCAGAGCAGAGATGTCAGCTAGATGCGGAGGAAGGATTATGAGAATGCTGCTCCGAGAAAAGTATTCAAGCAACATGGCTAAACATAAATAAGAAATATGGATTAACTTGAAGTATAAGAATTTTATAGTAATATGCCTGAGCCAAAGGCCAACCAGCTTGTAATTAATATTAGCCTTTGTGTGATTATTTGAGATTAAAGAGGTGAGAGTGGGTAGGGAATTCAGGCCAGAAATGTCAGATAACAAACCTACATTTTGTACTAATTGCAAAAGAATTCCAACACAAATCATTTTTTAAAGTGTATAAAAATGATCATTCACAAGTATGGTCAAGGAGTAAATATATGGCTACAGAGTAAATTTGTGATAACCTGTAGATGCAGAGATACAACAGCAAGACTGATATATAAGAAATATTAAATTATAGTTTTGACTAAAAAGTAATACATCTTGGGCTTTGGGCTGCATAGAAAACTAAAGTTGGTGAATCTAAGTATTATAGAGGAAATTTGATTGAAAGTAGAATAAGTTATCAGAAATATGCATGTGTGTCTGTGTGTGTGTGTGTGTGTGTATGTGCATGTATAATGGACACAAACTGCAAATGTTTGAAAAAAGGAGATGATATGGCCATTTTTTTAAAGTAAGATTATCATCCTATTAAGTATGCAAAAATTAGAAAATATGAATTATAAGTAAACAAAATATATGCTTCTCAGGGAAAAAACTATGTAGCTTTAAAAGCATTTAACACCACATATTATTGTATTTTCTAAACCAGAATAATACAAATTATTAAATGAAGTTCTAAGATTTTAAAGAAGTAGTTTTTATTCCAAAGAGAAAGAAATCTAACAAAATAAAAGAAAATACTTTATTATTCTATTCTGGGTAAATTAATGCAATCTGTACAAACAAAGCTGAGTCTGAATATAGTTTTAAATTTCTTTGGGGTTTTAGTTATCTTACCAAACTACATTCATCTTTATAAATGAATATGAATGATTTCTAAAAATTACAAATCACAATAAGTGAATGGTGTTATTCTTTAAAAAATAGTATGGTTTAAATAAATAACTGGTATTGGAATAAATGTAATATGTTCATTTCTAAATTATTCACATTAAAAATTTTTATAGTCACTTATTTAATACTTTTCTGTGTTTACACAAATGTTCATTTTAAAGTAGCAAGATACTGTGTTTTAGGCTGCTACAATTATTTAAAAGAAAGTAATTCTATTATTTGTCTACTGTTGGTTTACTTCAAAATACTCTCCTGAAATTATGAAAGATTATGTTTACAGATAAAAATGCAGAGGATTTAAATTATACAAGATAGTTCCTGTAACATTTTTTCTAAAGATATTTCAAATAATGTAGAAGGTGAAAAAAATGAATATAACAAAATGACAGGAGAAACTCAAAACTTAGAAATGTTTTACAAGTACACAATAATAATGCTTTAAGTAAAAATTTTCAAAAAAACACATATGGCATGTATTTCAAGAATAAGTTCTAAGTTAAGATGTGCATTTATGATATGTGAAAATAAATTCAGACTTGTTAAAAATAAATTAAAAAATGAGTGATACTCTGAAACCTTTATCACAAGATATTCAAGTTGATTACATTTATGCCATTGGATGTGTTCTTAAGGACAATAAGTACCACAAGTAATAAAAAAGAACAATTTATCAGTGTCATGTTTTCAATTTCTTTAAGCAGTACTGAATATAAATAATGTATTTAATAACATATTCTCACAAGATGTGTCACAAAAAATGTTAGAAAGGAAAATAAATTCATATTCAATATTATTTTAATATTTCTTAGCAAAACAAGTATAATTATTATGGGAAAATTTGAAAAATATATGCTCAAATCAAAATTTAGTTTACACATATGAAAATGTCCTTTAAAAATAGAAGACAAGAAAAAAGCCAAGCATGCCCTAGCTGCAAACCACAACCACTGAACAGCTTGGAATCAGAAACATCCTGGACTGACTCCTTGGATCTCACTCCCCCTAGAGGAACACCTGACTCAATCTTGAGGGAGGGGGGAGAAAACTGGATCTGCCAGGAGTGGAGACTGAACTAAGCAATATTGGGTCAGTGGGACCATGGGACTGCCTACTGCCTGCCCAGGGATGGGGAGATGTGAAGAAGAAAGAATGACCTGATGTGGTGGGAGGGGGAAGGGACCTTGAATAAGAATATACAAGGACGGAAAAAGTGACTTCTTTGTTAATAATAATAATAATAATAATAATAATAAAGAGTTTCAAATAAATAAAATAAAATCAGGGCTGGAGAGATGGCTCAGAGGTTAAGAGCACTGACTGTTCTTCCAGAGGACCTGAGTTCAATTCCCAGCAAAACCACATGGTGGCTCACAACCATCTATGATGAGGTCTGGTGTCCTCTTCTGTAAAACTGTATGCATAATAAATAAATAAATCTTAATAAAAAATAAAAAAATCATAACAGGTAAGCGAAAAAAAACAGAAGACAAGACACAATTCTGTTCAAATTTATATTGGTATTTTTCAGAATCAGGCACACTGAGAGACACAAAACAATCTATACAAAGTTAAAAATAATAAAGACTTAAAATCTATTTATTTTATTATACATGAATAGTTAAATATGTAATCTATAATCAAACACAACAGCGATTCAAAATATTTTACATAAAACAATAAAAATTTATGTAAAACATGGTATATTTACATACAGTAAAATATTGGAAATCTGTACTGTTACTGTAATTATATTGAAGAGGTATAAAGCCTAAGGAAATCAGAAGTTCAATTTATCAGTATAGGAAAATTAAAGTGAACTAAACCTAAAGTA
>PVIH01026376.1:0-18874 GCA_004025045.1 Sigmodon hispidus | reverse complement strand
TTGTATTTTCTTCTATTTCTTTAAGGCTTTTTTTCATATCTTCTTTGAGAGCTTCGATGATCATCAAAAAGGAATTTTTGGTGTTGCTTCCTTCTGTTTCCTCTTCATTGCTCAGTTCAGGTCTTGTATTTGTAAGATCGCCACTCTCTTCTGGAGTTACCATGTTGTCCTTTGTAGTATTATGTAATTTTTTGCACTGGCGTTTGCCCATGGCTTCAGTGGTTCATGATTAGATGGGTCCTGGTCAATTGTGGCACTCGGGTTTGTGTGCCTCCTGTCACCTTTCTGGTCAGGGTCTGATTCTGTCTTTCAGAGACCCCTGCAGTTGTTGGTTCGCTCAATTCGAGGTCGTGGTAGGGTTTCCCTCAGCAGGAGCTGTGGATGTGGTCAGGGGCAGAGTTTACCTGCCCCTGCTCCAGAGTGCACTGGGATTCTGCAGACAGCACTCGGTCCTGGGAGCGGAACCAGAAGCAATGGGAACTCAACTCTCCCTCCCAGGCTGGGATATAGGTGCTGAGGCCTCTTGCCCCCTCCTCACCTCTGGGCGGGGTCTCAATCTGCCCTTCAGAGACCCCTGTAGTTGGTTAGCTCAGTTCGAGGTCGTGGTGGGGTTTCCCTCAGCAGGAGCTGTGGATGTGGTCAGGGGCAGAGTTTACCTGCCCCTGCTCCAGAGTGTGCTGGGATTCTACAGACAGCACTCAGTCTCGGGAGTGGAACCAGAAGCAATGGGAGCTCAACTCTCCCTCTCAGGCTGGGATATGCATTGTCAGTCTTAAAAACCACACATTCATGCTATTAATGCTGCTCGTTTACTTATTGGAGCATAATTAAACTCCTTGTGTCCAGCCCCTTAAAGAAAACAAGTTTTCCCTCACACAAACACCTGCCAGAGGTCATCAAGGCATGGTGTCACTTAGCTATGTTCTAGACTTGAGTTCTTGTGTAAAAGGACCTCTCTCTCTCTTTTTATTTTTCTTTAAAGTCCATGAATGAGTGAGTATATCTCCTGCCTCTCTTTCTGGAATTGTGATACATCGTTCAAGAGGATATTCTCCAAATCCATCCATTTGCCTGCAAATTTTAGGATATCATTTTTTCTTACTTCTGAGTATGACTCCATTGCATAAATGTACCACAATTTGTTAATCCATTCTTCAGTTGAGGGGCATCTAGGTTGTTTCCAGGTTCTTGCTTTTGTGAATAATGCTGCTATAAATTTAGTTGAGCTACTGCCTTTGGAGTATGACTGTGCATCTTTAGAGTATATACCCAGTAGAGGTATTCCTGGATCCTTGGGGAGATTGATTCCCTGTTTTCTGAGAAACTGCCATACTGCATTCCAGAGTAGCTGAACAAGCTTACACTCCCACCAACAATGGAGGAGTGTTCCCCTTGCTGTCATCTGTGTCTTTTATCTTAGCTATTCTGACAGCTGTAAGTGGTACCTCAAAGTTGTTTGGATTTGCATTTCTCTGATGGCTAAATATGCTGAGCACTTTTTCAAGTGCCTTTCAAACATTTATAATTCATCTGCTGAGAATTTGTTTTTTAGTTCTGAACCTCATTTTTTGATTGGGTTATTCAAGGTTTTGGGCTCTAGTTTCTTGAATGCTCTATATATGTTAGAGATCACTACTCTGTCACTTGTAGCATTGGTGAAAATTTTTTCCCATTCTGTAGGCTGTCATTTTATCTTATTGACTGTGTCTTTGATTTTACAGAAACTTCTCAGTTTCAGATGGTCCCACTTACTGATTGTTGTAGTGTCTACACTACTGCTGCTTTATTTAGGAAGTGGTCACCTGTGCCAGTGTGTTGGAGGGTATTTCCTACTTTTTTTTATCAAGTTCAGTATGGCTGGGTTTATATTGACGTCTTTGATCTACTTGGCTTTGATTTTGCGCAGGGAGATAGGGTTTGATCTATTTGCATTTTTCTACACACTACCATCCAGCTATGCAAACACAATTTGTTAAAGATACTATGTTTTATCCATTGAATGTTTTGGGCCTTTTTGTCAAAGATCAGGTGTTCATAAGTTTTTGGGTAATATCGTGATCTTCAGTTCCATTCCATTTATCCACAAGTCTATTTTTATGCCAGTACCAGGCTGTTCTTATTAATGTAACTCTATAGCATAACTTGAAGTTGGGGATGATGATGCCTCTTGAGGTTCTTTTGTTGAGCAAAATGGTTTTGGCAATGCTGGCTTTCCTGTTATTCCAAATGAAATTGAGTATTGTTCTTTCAATGTCTGTAAAAAAAAAATGGGGTTGGGATTTTGATGGGAAGTGCATTGAATCTGTGGATTGCTTTTGGTAAAATTGCCATATCTACTATGTTGATCCTGGGAGATCTTTCCATTTTCTGATATTCTCTTCAATTTCTTTCTTCAGTGATTTAAAGTTTTTGACAAATAAATCTGTTACTTCTTTGGTTATAGTTACTCCAAGGTATTAAATGCTATTTGCAGCTATTGTAAGGTGTGATGTTTCCCTTATTTCTTTTTCAGCCCTTTTATCTTTGGTGTATAGGAGGGATACTGATTTCTTTGAGTTAATCTTGTATCCTGCTACACTGCTGAAGGTGTTTATCAGCTGTAGAAGTTCCCTGGTAGGATTTTGTGGGTCACTTATGTATACAATCATGTCATCTGCAAATAGAGATAGTTTCCCTTCTTCTTTTCCTACTTGTATCTATTTAATTTCCATGTGTTCTCTTATTGCTTTAGCTAAAACTTCAAGAACTATATTGAATAGATAAGGAGAGAGAGGACATCCTTGTCTAGTTCCTGATTTCAGTGGGATTGCTTTGAGGTTTTTCTCCATTAAGTTTGATGTTGGCTGTTGACTTCTTGTAAATTACCTTTATTGTATTTTATTTCTGTGTATTCCTGACCTCTCCAGGACTTTTATCATAAAGGATAGTTTGATTTTTTTCAAAGGCTTTGTCAATGTCTAAGGATATGATCATATGCTTTTTTTTCCTTCAGTTTGTTTATATGATGGATGACATTTACAGTTTTTCTTATGTTGAACCATACTTTCATTTCTGGGATGAAGCCTACTTGATCATGGTGGATGATATTTTTTATATGTTGTTGTATACAGTTTGCCAGAATTTTGTTGAGAATTTTAAAAACAATATTCATGAGGAAAATTGGTCTGTAATTCTCCTTCTTTGTTGTGTCTTTGAGTGGCTTGGGTATTAGGATAATTATGGCCTCATAAAAGGAATTTGGCAATATTCCTTCATTTTCTACTGTGTGAAATAGTTTGAGGAGTAATGGTAGTATTTCTTCTTTGAATGTCTGGTAGAATTCTGCACTGAAACCATCTGGACCTGGGCTTTTTTTACTTGGGAGACTTTTTAATGACAGCTTCAATTTTCTTTAGGTTTATAGGTCTGTTTAGGCATTTAATCTTATCTTCATTTAATTTTGGTAAATGGTAACTGTGCAAAAAGCTGTCCATTTCTTCTAGGTTTTCCATTTTTTGTGGAATACAGATTTTCAAAATATGATCTGATAATTCTCTGGATTTCCTGGGGGTCTGTTTTATGTCCCCCTTTTCATTTTTGACTTTGTTGATTTGGATACTCTCTCTCTGCTTTTTGGTTAGTTTGGATAATGGTTTATCTATCTTGATAACTCTTTGATTCATTGATTCTTTGTATTTTTGTTTCAATTGTATTGATTTCAGCTCTAAGTTTGATTGTTTCTTGCTGTCTATTGCTTCTAGGTGAGTTTACTTCTAATTGTCTTAAGTCTTCAGCTGTGCTGATAGTTCTCTCATGTGGGATTTCTCTAGGTTTTTCCATATAGGTATCTAGTACTATGAATTTTCCTCTTAAGACTGCTTTCACTGTTTCCCATAAGTTTGGATATGTTGTGTATTATTTTTCATTAAGTTCTATGAAGACTTTTATTTCTTTCTTAATTTCTTCCTTAATCCAGAGGTGGTTCAGTTGAGTGATGTTTAGTTTCCATCAGTTGGTAGGTTTTCTGTGATTTTTGATGTAGTTGAACTCTAACTTTAGGCCCTGGTGGTCTGATACGATACAAGAGATTATTCCCTTTTTTGTGTCTACTGATATTTTCTTTATGACCAATTATGTGGTCAATTTTGGAGAAAGTTCCATGAGGAGCTGAGAAATATGTGTATTCTTTTGCATTTGGGTGGAAGCTTCTGTAGATATCTATTAAATCCATTTGCATCATAACCTCTGTTAGACTCCTTATTTCTCTGTTGAGTCTCTGTCTGGTTGACCTATCCAGGGGTGATAGTGAGGTATTGAATCCTCCCACTATTAGGTTGTGAGAATTGATGTGTGATTTGAGCTTTAGTAGTGTATTTTTTACATAGGTTGGTGCCCTTATATTAGGGGTATATATATTCAGGATTGAAATCTCATATTTATCAATTTTTTCTGAGATGAATAAATAATGTCCATCCTATTGTCTTTTAATTGATTTTACTTTGAAGTCTACTTTTTTCGATATTAGCATCACAACCCCAACTTGTTTCTTAGGGCCATTTGCTTGGAAAATCTTTTCCCAACCCTTTACTCTGAGCCTGTATCTGTCTTTAAGGTTGAGGTATGTTTCTTATATGCAGCAGAAGGATGGCTTCTGTTTTTGTATCCATCATGTTAGTGAGTGTCTTTTTATAGGTGAATTGAGTCCATTGATATTAAGGGATATTGGTAACCATTGATTGTTATTTCCTGATTTGGGGGGGTTGGGTTTTTTTTTTTTTTTGGTGGTAGCTTGTATGTATTTCCTTTCTTTGGGCTTTTCTTCTGTGGGATTATTGATTGTTGTTTCATAGGTATATCTGGGATCCTTAGGTTGGATTTCTCTCTCTAATGCTTTCTGAAGAGCTGGTTTTGTGGATAGGTATTATTTAAGTCTCACTTTGTTATGACATATCTTGTTTACTCCATCTATGGTGATTGATAGTTTTGCTGGGTATAGTAGTCTAGGTTGACATCCATGTACTTTTTGTGTCTGTATAACTTCTGACCAAGACCTTCTTGCTTTCATCGTTTCCATTGAATAGTCAGGTGTTATTCTGATGGGTCTGTCTTTATAGGTAAATTGGCCCTTTTCTTTTGCAGCTCTGAAAATTTTTTCTTTGTTCTGTATGTTTTGTGGCTTGATTATTATGTGGTGAGTGGACTCTTTTGGGGGAACAAATCTATTCGGTGTCCTGTAACCTTCTTGTATCTTTATAGGCATTTCCTTGTTTAAGTTGGGAAAGTTTTCTTCTATGATTTTATTGAATACATTATCTGTGCCTTTCAGCTGGTATTCTCCCCCTTCTATTCCTATTACTCTCAGGTTAGGCCTATTCATGGTGTCCCAAATTGCCTGAACATTTTGTGCTATGGATGTTTTGGTTTTAGTTCTTTCTTTGACTGATGTATCCAATTCTGCTATTGAGTCGTCCACTTCAGAGTTTCTCTCTGCCATCTCCTGGATTCTGTTGGTTATGTTTGTATCTGTAGCTCTAGCTCTTTTCTTCAGACTTTCTATTTCCACCTTTGTCTCATTTTGTGCCTTTTTTGTTGCTTCTATTTCAATTTTTATTTTCTGGAATTTTTTTCATTTTTTGATTTTCCTTTCTTGGTTTGTTTTCAAGGATTTGTTCATCTCCTCCAACTTTTTGTTTGTATTTTCTTCTATTTCTTAAGGAAATTTTTATATCCTCTTTTAAGGCTTTTATAATCTTCATAAAGGTGTTTTTGCTGTTGTTTCCTTCTTTTTCCATGTCATTGCTGTGTTCGGGTCCTGGTGTTGTAGAACCATCAGTTTCTTCTGATGTTGTCTTGTTGTTCTTTATATTGCTAAATGTATCCTTGTGTTGGTGCCTGCTCATGGCTTCAGTGGTTCATACTTAGTCAACTCCTTGTCAGTTACAACTAGAGGGTTTATGTGTCTCCTGTTTGCTGTGAGCTAGGGGTCTACATGATCTCTAACTCTGCTCTGGACATAGTTCTGCATTTTGGGGTCTGTCTGTGGGAAGTGCTTTCTGTTAAGGGTTGCTGGGGAAGGCCTCTCCCAGCTAAAACCTAGCTAGCAAGAGTCTGAGATCAGAACCTTGCCTGTGTTTCTGCCCCTGGGGAGGGATTCTCAGGATGGGCAGCCCAGGCGCTGGAATCTGCTCACCTCTGCTTCTACTCTGGACTTTTGTTCTCTTTTCAGTAGCAGTTTCATTATCCAGAACAGAATGGGTTTTTTTGTTTGTTTGTTTTTGGTTTTGTTTTTAGCATAGACTTCAGGTTTTTTCAGGTGTTTCCTCCACAATGACAGAATAAGACTCAACTCAATTTGATATACAGGACCTGTAAGAGTGCCCTCAGGGCATTTTCCAAAGGCAAAAGCTTACCTTGCTTATCACTTACTGATCTATATTTGTTAGTCTGATGCCTGCCTTTTTCACATCTGCTGCATATTCAAGAAAGGATAGTTGTACTCTTCCAATTATTCTTAGCAAAAACACTATTTCTATGATGCCCTGTTTACAGTCCCTTTTTAGGTGACCTTGTTTTCTACAATTGTAACATTTTATATTTTGATGCTTTTCAAACCTCTAGAAATAACCTCTGCTCCCTAAGCATCATCATAGTTATGAGATTCCATATTAATTATATCTCAGATTCATTTCTCCAAAGGTATTTGATCTTGCCTTTAACAACCCTATTATCCTTTTGTATTGAGCATTAGCATTTTCAAAAGCTAGAAATTCAATTATTACTTGCCTAGCTTCTGAATTTGGTACCATTCTATTTACTGATGAAGTCAACCTTGGTAAGAAATCAGTGAAGCTTTGTTTGGGGCCCTCTAGGACTTTTGTAAATGACTCAATTTTCTTTCCTGCTTTTTCAGTTCTATCTGAAGCATTCAAGGTTGCCAGGCAGCATAAAGCCAGAATATGGTCATCATATAAAGATTGCCTTTCTACATTAGCATAATCTCCCTTCCCAAAATGTTGGTTTTGGGAGATTTCAGTACCTCTAGCCTTACTGAATTCTTCAATGGTCTTAATGTCATTCTTCCACCAGGTCTTCCATTGGTCAGCCTCCAAAACCACTATTACCGTATCTGTCCGGACTTTAGGGATAATTCTATTACAAGCTAACCACAGTTTAACATCTGCTCTACAAAGGGTGAGTGCATGCCATATGAGACTATTGCTTCCTTGAATCTCCTTAAATCTAACATTTGCACAAAAGTCCATTCAGATCTTACACAGTTTGGACAATTTCTATCATTTGGCAATTTCTGTAAAGTTAATGGATAAATTAAGGTCAGCTGTTTGAAAGCTTTAGGCTGTTTCTCTGTAACTTTATAATTTAATTTTGTGATTGGTTCTTTTTTAAATTCTTCTGTCTGTGTTAAATATCTCAATGATTTGTTTTAACAAAGTTTTCTAATACTTGTATTTTGGCACTCCTATCAACCAACTTGGCCCTCATATAAACCAACATTTTTAGTGCTAAAACAAGAATAAGCAAACAAATAATATTTATAATAGACATTACATTAATCTCATCTATATTAATTATCCTCTCCTTTAATAGTTCTATTTTGAAACCATCTAGAATAGCATCAAACACATACTTTAAATCATCTTGGGGTGGTATACAGTGCCTGATACAATGCAAATAATATAAATAGTTGCTGTCCTATATTATTTAGAAGTTTAATACATGTTTGTTGACTTGATTTGGCTTAAGTTTGCCTAAGACTTGAGGCTTAAGGCATAAAGCTATTGCTGAAGTAATTATAAGTCTACATGACTTTAATACAGGTAGATTATAATAATACATGTAATACAATCTTGTTAATTCACCCTCCAACTCATTACAGATTCACCCATACCTCTCCTCCCTCACTTACCCAACTTTATGATCTCTTTTATAATGTCATAGAGTCCAAATTGTTTTACTTATATACTCTTGAGTGCTGTTCCTAAACCAAAAACCACATCCTTAAAGAAAACTGACTCATCCTTTCCTAATGACTATCAAATGTCAATACCTCCTTAGCTATGGGTGAAACTTTATGTTCACCTCCTCTTCTCCATGTAGAGATTTTGTCTGTCTTCATCTTTTGTGGGTCTTGTATATGCTGTCAAATCATGTATTTATATGTGCAGCTATCCTATTGTATGCACCAAACACAGTTTTCTTGTTGTCATCTACCAATCTGACACTTACAGTCTTTCTGTCTCCTTTCCATCAAAGATCCCTGAGCTTTGAGGGAAGGGATGTGAAACAGACATCCTATTCATGGTTTAATACTTCTCAGTTTCTGCATTTGTAGGTCTTTGTGTTAACTGCAATCTACTACTTAAAAAACAGTTTCTCTGATGAAGAATGTGAGCTTCATTGATCTACTGATATAGCAATGTTATTAGGATTTCTTATACTACTTATATTTAGCAGAATAACAGTAGTAAGTTCTCTCCTGTGCTTAAGACCTATCTATACACAAGATTTTGGCCCAGATAATAGTGCCAGATATAGATTCTATCATACAAACTACACCTTAAACCTAAACAGAAAGTGGTTGGTGGCTCCCATAACAGTCATACTATGATTACACCACTAGGCATGTCTTTTCAGAACAGTCATTGTTGTAGCTCATAGGGTTTGAGGGTTAAGACCAATGACTACTTCTATGGCAGTGTACATAACACTTAACAACACCATGAAGGGTAGAAAGTAGGGTTGAAGCTTCCTGTTTGAGTTTTCCATGTTTAAAGACATGAATATATGGTATTCTCAACAACAGGGTCTTTTTGTCAAGTTCTGGAGGATAACTAAGAACAATGGCCTAAGCATACATTCAAAAATTCTTTATCTTACTACAGAGATAATTGCTCAGCCACAATAGCTGAATAGGTTTTGCTCTATTCACAATAGCCAGGAAGTGAAAACAGCTTATATACCCATCAGCTAATAAATATATAATGAAAATGTGGTACATTTGCACAACAAAATATTACTTAGCTATTAAAAATTAAAATATGAAATTTCAAGGTAAATTATCTTGAATGAGATAGTCCAGGCCCAGAAAGACATCACTTTTTTTTTTTCTCATATGTGGATGTTGACTTTGAATCTTCAGCTATGAGTGTTTCATGTGTGACCTCAGGGAGGTCAAGAAATTAGTAGGGCCCAGGGGGGAGAAAGAAGGGAGATAGAATATAAATGTAGAATTAAGAGGGAAAATAGTCTAATGGAACAGTAAAAATTAAATGGAGGGCTGGGGTAAAGAAGAAAGTAGGGGCAGGAATGACATTAAGCTTTTCAAAAAAGCCTTAAAGAAATATACAACTGTAGATACTTCCTAAAATATATAGAGAGACATATTTTTATAAGTAGTTTTTATCCATGGTTAAAAAAAGCTACTATTCCTAGACTATACTCATGTATTGAGGAGACGATGATAGTCTCAAATAAAACAATACGACCATTTCTATTTTACCATTTACAACATTTTAATCTACTACACATAATCTAGTGATGTTTGGGGCTAACACAAAAACATAGAATTGCAGGTCATATGCAAATACCCTTTTCTGGTTCTTAACACATTCACCTCAGAATAGTTCTGACAGGAAACCAAATAAAGTACCTCAAGTAAAGTAATGTGATGCTCACCTTTAAAGGTAATTATGGGCTATGACTTTATTCCTGTGAAAAAGAGGTACCTTCTAAATAAAAAGAACATTATATGCTAAGTATGTCATTTGGGAACAGACAGAAAGCAACATCTCTAACAACACCTGGAATGTTTAATTATTTTAAATAAATATCCCGTTTTTAGAAACCAGAGTACCAGATAGTGCTGTCTTTGACTGTAAAGTATTAAAGATGCCTGAGGAACATGAAGGAAAATCCCTTCTTAGTAGTAATTCAGAAGCATATCTAACATTCCAGCCAGATATTTATATTAGTTCATGTGGGCTAGAAATAATATGCAATATATTTAATAATTAAAATATATGAAATAGACATTATATACACATGAGTGTATATCTTCTATTAAAACTACATTAAATTTCTGAACATTTTTTTCAACTGGAAGCTTGGATATGGCGTGCCTGTGCTCCTGATAAGTTCACTTGGATGTCTTTAGCCCAATTCACATCTATCTTAAACTGAAATCTGGATTTTCCTCTTTATATCTGACTTTCTTCCTGATTGTTCAGACTCCATAAATGGCAGCTGTAATTGTTTAGTAGCTTCACACTCAAAAGCCTGGGAATCACACTTGGTATATTCTTTATCCCATTTCACATGCAGCTTTTTACACTTTGGCAAGAGAATTTACCGTTTAATTAAAATGCTCATTTCTCCCTTCCTGGGGCATTCTACACTGAGACAACATTGTCTCATGTCTGCACCACCCCCTGGGCTATCACAACAGTTTTTGGTTTTGATTTATTTTTTTAATGTCTAAAGAACAGTATGAATAGCAATCATAGTGATATTTGTCAAACACCTGTTAACTCACATTAGTATTTGCTCAAGATCATTCATAGATTGAGTGACAGCATTTTCTTGACAGCATAAGATGACAGCATAAACTTCCATGTTCAGATTTGTGTCTTTGAGACAGGTGCTTTTGGTGGGTCCAGAAGGGCTCAATTGTCACGAGACCACAGAAAGACTGTAAAAGCTCAATCATCATGAGACCACTGTTCTAGAAAGCCACACACAGGGACCACAGTAGACCCTCTCAGCTGAGATATAGCCTCTCTTGCCAGTCATAGTGACACATCTTTAATCCCCCTGACTGCAGCCCCTAGACAATTTGTGACCATGGTCATATAAAAGACTATAAATAAAAACTGATAGCTGGTTCCTAAATTACTACCAGACAAATTTTTGGGTAAAAATTAAATTGTTCTTATGTCACTAAACTTCAGAGTAATTTGAAATACAATAATAGACTAGCTTTCCACAGGCACAGAACATGGCTCCTTGCCATTCATTCTGTGAGCTTCTCTAGGCTCTGCTCTCTTCTGTTCCTCCAGCTAACACATCAGGCCTCGCCCACAGTGCTTATTCCAGCTGCTGAAGCTCTTGACCTGCCTGGAATAACTAACACTTTCTCAACTCACAGGTCTCAACTTTTTTTTTCTTTTTTCTTTTTTTTTTTTTTTTTTTTTTTTTTGAGAAAGCTAAAGAATATGTGACACAGAAGAAACGTTTGAGTGATTTTCGCAGTGTGTGTGTGTGTGTGTGTGTGTGTGTGTGTGTGTACATGCACGCATGCGCAGGTGTGCTTAAGATAAATAAACTTAAGCAAAATTAAAATGACTGGAAGGGATCAGTGGTAAAGATACAGGAAAGAACGATGACTGGAAAGGTAAGGCTTGTAAGCACAACAGTGTTTCTTCTGATGTGGTAAAGGAAGGACAGGAAGTCTAACAATGCCTCTTGCATACACTTCAGTCCTACTCTGTCATGACAGCTAACCCATGGGACCACATCAGTGGGCTCAGACTCTGCTTTCCCTTGAGATCAGCCCTGGGAGGTTATCTTTAACTGATTTCTTCCCCCACTTAACAATGGCCACTCCTCTCAAAATAACCCTCTTGCTGCTAGCTCTTTTAGAATTACAGTATCCTCTCTTCTTCCTCCCCACTCTAGGCCTCTGTTTTTATCAGATGACCTGCTGTATTCTGTGGTTTCTAACTCCCAAATGTTTTATAATAGTCTGTCTATTACACCATGCTCAAAGTATGCTAATTTCAGTGACATTCATTTATGGCCGGACACCTGACAGGTGTGCTTGGGAGAGCTGCTAAGTAGATAGAAATGATACAAAATGTAAAGCAGGTAACAAACTCAACATCTGATGCCATTCTGGTTAAAACTGAAATGTAAACAGTTAAGTCACTAAAAGAATTGCTATTGAACTAAAGAATAAAATGAAAGACTTGTAGTATGGTCATAAACACATTCTGTGTTTATGTACACACACACATGATATTTACCAAAAAAAACTCCCATTAACAATAAATCAAGTATTTCTTCTTTGGTTTCTTGAAGCTCTGGGGTATGGCAGTCCATGAGATATTTATTATAGGAAGTCATCCTGATGACTCATTGTATTCTTCCTCAGTCACCAGGCAGTGTGGATTTAGAACATCACCTTTAACACACATCACAGCAGCTTCTCCAAAGTCAAACACTGTAAGTGTTATTGTCTACGTTCTTCAGAATAGGAAAAAATAAATCTCTCTGTCAATTAGGGCAGATGAGCTCTGCCTGCACCTGCTGAGCCTGTCTCCTGAAGAATAAAAGACAAACTTTTAAATGAGAACCCTGATTTTTTTTTAAAAAAAGAGATCATCCTGAGTGAGGTAACCCAGACCCAGAAAGACAAGCATGGCATGTACTCATTCATAAGTGTATAATAGACATAAAGCAAAGGATAACCAGGCTACAATCTACAACCCCAGAGAGGGTTGCAAGGAGGAGCCTAAGAAAGACATCCAGGGACCACCCTGGGATGGGAAATAGATAAGACTGCCTGAGTAAATTTTGAGGCTGAGAAGGTAAGAGGAGGTGGGAATTGAATGTGAAGGAAGGGAATGATAGAGTCGGGGGAGGGACAGAGAGGGAGAGCAACAAAATAGATACTTGACAGAAGAAACCATTTGGGGATTAGTGAAAAACTTGGTGCTAGGGAAAGTCTCAGGAATCCACAAGGATGACCCCAGCTAAGACTCCAAGAAATAGTGGAGAGGGTGCCTGAACTGGCCTTCCCCTGTAGTCAAATTTATGGCCACACTAATTGTTAATCATAGAACCTTTATCTAGCAACTGATGGAAGCAGATGCAGAGATCTACAGCTAGGCACTGGGGTGAGCTCCCAATCCAGGCAAAATGAGAGAAGAGGAATTATATGAGCAAAGGGGTCAGAGCATGATGGGGAGACCCACAGAGACAGCTAACTGGGAACTTACTGACTGAATTTATAGCTGGGGAAACTGCATAGGGCCAAATGAGGCCCTCCGAATGTGGATGACAGTAGTTTTCCTTGGGGAGTTTGTGGGGCTCTGGCAGTGGGACCAGGAGTCATCCCTGGTGCGTGAACTGGCTTTTTGGAACTCATTCCCCATAGAGGGATACCTTGCTCAGCCTTGATGCAGGGGGAGGGACTTGGTCCTGCCTCAACCTGATAACCCAGACTGTTGACTCCCATGGGAGGTTTTATCCTCTTTGAGAAGAGGATGGAAGGATGAGGTGTGGGGAAACTGGGGGCTGAGTGGAAGGAGGGAAGGGGAACTGTGGCTGGTATGAAATAAACACTTTTAAATTTAAAAAAAAAAGTAAAAAAATTGCTCAGCTCCCTCAGACATTGGAGAACTGCTCCCAGCTGCAAATGCTTTTTGGATTTTTTGTGGGTTGATGCCAGGGCAGGCAGCTCAGCATGGCCAGGTAGTCACCCTGGGGACTTTTTCAGACAGACGAGTTACTAACAGTTGCAGTTAGGAGATGTAGCCATCCTTTAATGGCTTCTACAAAATGCTTTCTGTTTCCTAGTGAACCCCAGCTCAGGTGAGAGTCAAGTCCTTGGCCCAGCGCTGCTGCTTTGGACTGTACTTTAGGGACATGACATTCCAGCCTTTGTTTATAATAAAGGGCAATGGTGATCCTCTGGCTACTTCTGATCGGGTGTACACATTGGAAAATGAGAGCTGGGAATGGTGGTTCAATGCAAAGGCTCAAACCAACAAGACACAGTAAAAGACCTGAGGGGTTCCCATCAGGAGCATCTGGCTCAAAAAACATAAGGTCAGCTGATTCATTTTTTTCCTTAAAAATCTCTGAAGGGCCTGATACCACTGGGGGCCATGCAGAAATCTGGGGTCTGGCTATCCACCTGAGACCATATTGGTGACATAGGGCCATGCTAATACTGGGGCCATTTTGGTCTGGGGCCATGGTAATATCCATGTCTGAGGTGCTTTGGAAAGCCGTATCTGGGTCCATGGTCCTGCTCTAGCTGGAGTCTGTGCAAATTTCCATGGCCCATGATACCAAAGGGGGCCGTGGGAACCATAAGAACCCTTCCTATTGCAATCTGAGAGCCAGGCTGAACAGGCTCCACCCTGTGCTGGCACTGGGAGAGTTGGCCCCCTCTCACTGGCCACTACAACAAAAGAGGCATGGGAGAGCTGACCCAGATGGCATGGGTATAGAAGAGTTGGCTCCACCCCTTACCTGAAAGAGGTGGTCTCAGCAGCCTGGGCCGACCAAATTAGCTACCACCCAGGCACATATCCAGGACGTTGAGTTAACCCACCCCAACATCTACCCTATCTGTAACCTGCTGGAGTACATATGGGTACTGATCCTATGGAACCATAGCTGTAAGACCTCCATGACTCAGGTCAACAGCAGAATTTATAAGAGGAGTTTCATTGAAGATCTAATGTTGATGGTATACCAGAAGCCAGAGGCCTTGGACCAAACCAACAGCCCATTGCAGTGAACATTTACAGGATGAGTGGACAAAAAGGTCCACTGTGTGACAAACTGCAGCTCCCAATGCCTCTGAGATGAATGAAAAGGCAATGGGTAGACAAGAAAGACAGAGGAGTAAAGTGGGACTTTTGTTTTGTTTTTAATTAACATTTTAAATTTTTCTTCTTTCTGTACGGGTAAGGGACAGATATGGAGGACTGGGAAACAAGCAGGATTGGAGGCATGATGTGAAACTCTCAAAGAATCAATTAAAAATTTTGTTTAAAAAAAAAACTCTGAAGAGATGGGAGCAATTACTCTGAAGAGAATAGAAATCAGAGGGCCCGGAAGAGGAGAGGCATGAGCCAGGAGCCCACAGGAGACATAGAGAGAGTCCTGCATTGGCATCAACTCCCAGGGCTCAAACTGCATGGCCACTCCTGTTTATTTCTAACCATTGCTTGCACCTGTACAGACTGATTTACATAGATAATGGCATTCTTCACTGAGGAAGAAACAAGTGCCTGAAAGGTCACCAGGTAGATGGCCTTTCAGTCTTGTGGTATTAGTGAGGCTGGGGTGGGGGGTGTGTGGTAAGCTGTTATAGAATAGTTGTGTGTCCCAGGTTGGTTCCTGGATTGTATTTGTCCACTGGGTAGAAATCTGCTGGGACAGACATAGACTATGGATAGTGGGTAAAGTTATCTGGAGCACATATTTGAAACATCTAAGCCTATTGTCTGGTTCTAATTGTTGGGAAGGTGGAAAGAAGCCTTCTGCTAAAAGCATATATAAAAACATGGAAGAAGGAAGCTTTTATTCTTTGCCTGCTTCCCCTCACATCACTAGCAAGTTCTTTTCTTCACTGGCATTAGAACCTATTTCTTTGGTATTTTGGCATATACTAAAGACCAGATGAGACATCCAGCATCATAAATGGAATACCTACTGGATTCTTGGACCCTCTATTCATAAGAAGTCATTGTTTGATTAGCTGAACCACAGCCTGGAGCTCATCCTAATAAATCTCCTTTCTATATATATAGACAAAAATCCATTCTATAAGTTCCATTACCACAGAGCAATGATTCTCAACCTTCCCAATGTTGCAGCCTTTTACTACAATTCCTCATATTGTGGTGACCCTCAACAATAAAATTATTTTATTGCTACTTCATAACTGTGATTTTGCTACTGGTATAAAGCATACTGCATATATATGATATGTAGGATATCAATATATGTCCCCTGTGAAAAGGTCAGGATATCAATATATGTCCCCTGTGAAAAGGTCATTCAACCCCAGAAAAGGCTGCAACCCACAGATTGAGAAACACTACTCTAGAGAACCCTGACTAATACTGTCTCATTTTTTGAAAAACTTAAATCACTTTATTAGACCCTGGCAATTTGCATAACTTTATATAAACTTTTGTCTTTGTATCTGTAAACATCTGGTCATTTACCATGAGACAGATAGATGCTTGATTATTGAGAGTAGCCATTGAAGAAGCAAGTCCTTATGAGTCACCACTGGAGCACACAGCAATAGTAAAAGCAAATTTTTGTTATGAGGTCCACTTGGATCCAACACAAGTCAAATACTAATTAAATACAGAAAACAAAGTTTATTATAATCAAGTGCACCATTTTCTGGTCATTGGGACTGATTATCTAGTTTGTTTTGGGTTTTCTTGGTTTTGCTTTTTTTTTTTTTTAAAAAAAAAAAAAAAAGCACAAATCCACTTTTATTTATTTACTTTTCATTTGTTTAAATCCGGGAAGGGTACAGCAGCACACAAATTCTGTGTCCCATAGCCTTCGCAGGAAAGTTGCTTCAGAATTTGGCATGAACCATGCTGCTGTTTCCATGGGCCCGAGTTACTTTTCCCCAGATGACTCTGGTTTTGTTTGGTTTGCCTCCAGGTGTCACTGTGTTGTTTTTTGCTTTATACACATAAGCACATCTCTTGCCCAAGTAAATTCAGTTTCATCTCGGGCATAAACACCTTCAGTTTTAAGAAGAGTTTCATGCTCCCTCTGGTTCCAGAGGCCTCGCTTATAGCCAGCAAAAATGGCCTTGTACCACAGCCTTCCAGATGTGTTTGCCTTTTAGAAGTCCTGATCCTAGCAGGCCTCCACAGGTGCCAAGATGGTGGAAAGAGCGATTATCTAGTTTGTACTGAGACTAAGCCATACTGCAGGAATTAAAAAAAAAAAAAAAAAAAAAAAGGTAGCAAGTTTTAATGGAGTCTCTGAGGGAAAGATATTAGACAACAAAGGTGAAAGGACTCTATGAATCTGATGAAGAAAGAAAAGAAGTCCATGGTTAGCTCAGACTATAGCCAGTGAGCAGGAGGGGCAGAGAAAGTTCCAAGGAGCAGAGGCAGAATAAGAAGAAAATGAAACATTCTTAAAAGGTGGCAGGAAAGAGTTTCCAGGAGCAGAGCAAGAAGCAAGAGACTTAGAAAAAGGGGTTATACACAGGAATTCTACCAGAAGGTAGATTTCAATAGCATAAGCAAAGAGACAGAGGGAGGCCAACACAGTAAGGGGTGTCATAGAACCAAGACTCGTCAGAGAGATGCCCAAGATCTTATGGACAGGAATGCCTCGTACATGGGATAGGAGTCTAAAATAGTATAGGGAGACTGCCTGGGGTACCAATTCAGACTTTTGCAGCAGGCTCTGGTGAGATGAGCTAGCTCTGAGAGAAGAGACAAGTAGAGTATATGGAGGAGAAAAATGACTGTAAAGAAAGACTCTTAGATTTTGAGTCAAATGCGGGAGGTAGCAGGAGCCAGCAGGAGCCAGAAGAAGCAAACGATCTATACCACAAGAGGACCAAGTCTGTAGTTTTGGTTGAGTTGAAGGTAGGACAAGGCTCCCAAGGAAAACCTTAGCATCTCTTCTGAGGTTCTGCACCAAAAGTAAGAATATATAGGAAGAAACAACAGAATACAACCACTCTTCATGAAAAAAAAAAAGAATATTTATATTAAAAAAATTAGATAGTGGAGGCCAATGCCCAGCTACAAATGCTGTTTGTATTTTATATGGATGGATGCCACAGGGAGGCTGCTCAGAAGTTGGGATGGCCAGATGGTTAGTATAGGGACATTTTCAAACAGAGAAGGTACCAATAGTTGCAGTTAGCAGCATTCAGCCTGCCTTTAAGGGCTTCTGAAACACACTTTAGGTTTCTGTTTCCTAGCAACACCCAGCTCAGGTGGGGGTGAGTCATTACCATCAGCACTGCCATTCTAGAGTCTATTTTTTGTGGGGGGCTAACATTTGCTTCTCAGTGGCACAATCAACTGACAACACAAAGAAATACTCAGCAAAAGCAGGAAATTACTCAGAGATCAAGGTGAGGCCATTGGGGCAGGCTAAAGACTTCAGCCATATCAATGCTGAAATAGCATTTGCTAGATCTCCTGGCTGTTGACTGCAGAAGGTTTGGATAAAAGTATAAACCCAGTCGGCTCCATCATGATTTTACAGGATACAGTGTACATTTGTACTGCCTCCATGCACCACAAACATAGGGTAGGAAAAATGTCATTGGTGTGTGATATATTTCTTAATACTGTGTGAATATATGTTGTGGTGGTTGGTTTAGTAAAAGAAGTTGACTGGGCAATAGCTGAACAAGATAGGGTTAGATGGAAGAGCCAGATTTAGAATGCTGAGATGAAGCAGGACAGAGCTAGAGAGTCTCCAGGAGACATGGAGAGAAGCAAGATGGGAAGGCCATATCACATGACAAAGCAGAGATAAGAAATATGGGTTAATTTAAATGTAAGAGTTAGTAACAAGCCTTAGCTATTAGCCAAGCATTTGTATTTAATATAAGCCTCTATGTGGTTACTTGGGACTGGTGCCCAGGAAAGAAAAGTCTGCCTACAAATGGCATTCCAACATTGGGCCAGAATTTCCACATAAGACCGAACAAAGCTTCAAAAATGATTCTAAACATACAAAAACAGAGTCAAGCACAGCTTCTTGGTAGCTTCAGGCTCTGTTTGCTAGCAGAAAGTAGACACATGGTTTCTTTTTTTTTTTCTGTTTTTTTTTTTCCTTCTTTATTTTGTATTTATCAAAAAAAAAAAACACAGTAAAAAGAATTTAAAATGTGGAAGAGTTAACAATAACTATACAGAGGATAAGAATCATAAACATGGCTTATCAAGGGTGGAAATACAAATAAGATTGCTACACATATATTTTCTTTGTGTTCATCTTTCCCTCTGAATTTTTTTTTTCCATCCCTGTATATCCTTATTCAAGGTCTCTTCCCCCTCCCAACACATCTGGTCATTTTTCTTCTCTGCAACTCCCCATCCCCTCCCTGGGCAGGGAGCAGACAGTCCTATGG
>PVIH01026375.1:0-18875 GCA_004025045.1 Sigmodon hispidus | reverse complement strand
ACAAAACTCAAATCCAAGTGGATCAAAGACCTCAACTTAAACCCAGCCACTTTGAACTTGATAGAAAAGAAAGTGGGAAATACACTTCTTCAAATTGGCACAGGCCACCACTTCCTAAATATAACACCAGTGGCACAGGCACTAAGACCAACAATCAATAAGTGGGATCTCCTGAAGCTGGGAAGCTTCTGCAAAGCCAGGGACACTGTCAATAGGACAAAACGACAGCCTACAGAATGGGAAAGGATTTTCACCAACCCTACAAGTGATAGAGGGCTGATCTCTAAGGTGTATAAAGAGCTCAAGAATTTAGAGCCCAAAACCTTGAATAACCCTATCAAAAAATGGGGTACAGATTTAAAAAGGGAATTCTCAGCAGAGGAACTACGATTGGCTGAAAGGCACCTGAAAAAGTGCTCTTCATCTTTAGCCATCAGAGAAATGCAAATCAAAACATCTTTGAGATACCACCTAACACCTGTTAGATTGGCTAAGATAAAAGGCACAGATGACAGCCCATGTTGGAGAGGATGCGGAGCAAGGGGAACACTCCTCCATTGTTGGTGGGATTGTAAGCTTGTTCAGCCACTTTGGAATACAATATGGAGGTTTCTCAGAAAATTGAGAATCAATCTCCCCAAGGACCCAGCAATACCACTTCTGGGTGTATACCCTAAAGAGGCACATTCACACTCAATGGTATTAGCTCAACTATGTTCATAGCAGCATTATTTGTAATAGCAAGAACCTGGAAACAACCTAGATGTACCTCAACTGAAGAATGGATTAACAAACTGTGGTACATCTACACAATGGAATACTACTCAGCAGTAAGGAAAATATGATATCCTAAAATTCGCAGGCAAATGGACAGATTTGGAGAATATCCTCCTGAGCGAGGTATCACAATCTCAGAGAGATAAGCAGGGGATGTACTCACTCACTAGTGGTCTCTAAACAAACAAACAAGAAAAAAAAAGCCAAACATGCCCAAGCGGCAAACCACAACCACTGAACATCTTGGGATCAGAAACACCCTGGACTGACGCTTTGAACCCCACTCCAACTATAGGAATACCAGACTCATTCTTGAGGGAGGGAGGACAAAACTGAATTTGGCCAGGAGTGGAGACTGATCCAAGCATTATTGGGTCAGTGGGACCACAGGACTGTCTGCTCTCTGCCCAGGGAAGGGATGGGGAGTTGCAGAGAAGAGAAATGTCAAGATGTGGTGGGAGAGGGAAGGGACCTTGAATGAGGATATATAGGGATGGGAAAAAAATTTCAGAGGGAAAGCTGAACACATAGTAAATATATGTGTAGCAATCTTATTTGAATTACCACCCTTGATAAGCCATGCTTATGATTCTTATCCTGTTCATAGTTATTGTTAACTTCTACTCATTTTAAATTCATGTTACTGGTTTTTTGTTAAATACAAAATAAAGAAGGAAAAAAAAGAAAAAAAAAAGAAATAAAAATCGTGTTCATTGATACACTTTCTAATCAGATTAGCACCATAGTTGGAAGGGGTTTTTTTTTAGAATTTCTATAAAGTAGTACTCTATTTGCTTCATTTTCCCTTATGCTTTATTCCTTTCAACTCATCCTGTGTCCAATCTACTTTTTCCTAAAATTCCTGTCTCCTTATATTTTAATTATTGTTACATATGTACATATACATTTACAAATAAAATCTTCTGAGTTTGTTTAGCGTTGCACATATGCATACTTTTAAGACTGACCATGTAGGAATGAGCAACCTAAGACTGATTTTCCCTTTTAACAGTCAGTAATTGACTATTCAACATCTATTAGTGGAATCTCCCATCCATATTGGGTTGTCAAATCAGTGTTGTTATTTGTCAGGTTCTGTTTATGAAATTATATTTATTGGCGGGATGTCATGAATGCGGGATTCAGTAATATACAGGAGACAATATATCACAGCAGACTTGATAGTTCTCTGACTCTTACAACTTTTCAACTCCCTCTTAACTACTGTATACTAAGTCTTCCATGTGAGGTTTTATTGTATCAGCTGGTGCTGGTCAAAATTTTGACCAGTTTAATCTTTCTGTAATGTTATCCACCTGCTGAGAAAGAAGCTTCTTTAATGAAGGATGAAAGCTACACTTATCTGAGATATAAGGAGAAATAGAAAGTGAACAGAAAGCTTTAAAACAACTTAAGATGCTTTGATTAAAATTTTAATTGACATTTCATTGTTTGCTATTCATTGTGCATATGAGACAAATCTGATTGTTTTGTAATATTATTTTGTTCATCTATTATTGTTTAATCTTTAATTATAGAAATATAACCAAAACACACATTTTGTCTTTATTTCACTGAAATATTCTTTAGTGATAAGCATTTTATTTATATTTTAATATACTTTATATTTTTGAGAGTCTTGCTCAGTGTTAACAACTTTTCTCAGAATGTTATAATTGTCTTTACTATATGTTTCTTGTTTATTCTCATCTTCCATGCTGAAACTAATGAGGCCCATGACATCCAAGTCAATGTTCATGTGTACTCACAAAGATATCCAAAAATTTTTAACAAATAAATCTAGTTTCTGCTTTGTATATTGGCTGATAGATTCTATATTCTTTGTAAGAAAAAACTCATGATGATTGTTATGCCATATTTCTGAATTAAAAGTTAGCAAGTGCACATTATTACTATAATTAAAAATTTGAATGTCATGACTCGTAGCATTTTAAGATCTAAAATTTAATCAATATCTTCAAGAAATTAATTATTATAATATGTTTTTATAGCTCTTACTTTCATGAAATTTGGCAGTTGTGAGGTTTATGTATCCTATTCTCAAACATGTTTTAAATATATTTTTCTTTCTGAGAAAATATTTAAGACTTACTAAGATATAAAACATGTCTACCTCCATCAGCTCTTCTAGGATTATCAAAGTGAAAAGCAAGTACACCTCTTCTCATTAGTCCATAAATAAAAATGAAGCAACAAAACTCATAGGTCAGTAGAGTTTAAGTTACTTTTGAAAATATAAATTAGCACTGATAACTATGAATATTCAACTTTGAAAAGAAATTGAGATATAAACATAGAGTTACCCTGGAGTCAGGAGTAAAAATGAAATGGTAATATAATTTTAAAAATGAGGCCTTTTACCTTCCTCCAACAAACTCATATGGCTTTGCCTTGGAATAACTGATGGTGAGAAGAACTGGACAAATTCAACTCCCCTAAGCCAACAAGGATGTATTCAACATACTCAATCACATTATACTCTTACTGTCTATGTTTAACATTCAATTGTTTGAATTTGTTTTGCTAATTCTACCTGGATTTTAATTTTCTGTTTTTTATTAAATTCTTTTTAAGTTGTATTTTAAAACATGTGAGCCTTATAAAAAATGTGTTTTGTTCTCTTTATATTATACATCAATAGGATACCATTGTATATAGGTACAATATTTTCATTATCCATTCATTAGTTGATCTGTATTTAGACTTTTCATATCCTAGCTACCATAAGTAAGGCAGTAAGGAACATACATGATCTTGTGTCTCTGTTACAGGAAATATGGATATTTGTGTCTGTTTCACAAATCAGAATTGATATTGTAGTGAAAACACAGAATCAAATATTGGGGTAAAGTGAAAGATCAGAAGGATGGAGAAACAATCCACGGCTACTTTTCACCTAGCCCGATCAACAGCTGAAAGGAATAAATCCTGGCTCCATGAATACTTAGAATGAATGCCTCTGAGTCCTAAGCTGAAAGAAGTGAGGGACAGGGCCAAACTCCTGTCTCTTCCTGATTTATATTTCTATCTCTGCACAGCCATATCACTTTCTGTCTCAGTTTACTAGAGCTGGGACTAAAGGTGTGTGACACCACTGCCTGGGCTCTGTTTCTCCTCCAGACTGGATTAATCTTGTGCAGTCTAGGCTGGCCTTGTACTCACAGATATCTAGATGGATCTCTGCCTTCAAGGTGCTAGGATTAATGGTGTGTGTCACTATTGCTTGATCTCTATGGCTAATTAATGTGGCCGGTTCTGTCCCCTGATACTCAGGCAAGCTTTATTTCTCAGAGGATATACAAAATATTTCCATATTTTCCCTTTGGTGTCAAAAATAAAAGTAAGAAGATTATAACATAAGAAAAACTAGATACACTAAGTTCAACAACTATATACAATATGCACAGGCAATAATTATTACATCAATAATGTTTAGTCCATTGACAGTTGAAAATTTTATGGAACGTCATTTATCTTACTTTGCTGAGTTCAGAGGATTGTACATAATTCAATTTCTATCTAGCATGATTACCAACTAAAAACTCTTTTGATGTCTCTCAAATTTAGATACTTTACACCACTTCAGTAAGTTTCTTTTCTGAATTTGTTAGCAAGAAAAACTATAACTATCTAGTCTTCAACTCCTTCAGAGACCTGAGAAGAAAATAATATTATCTTAGTAAGCAGAAAGTACAAGCAAGCAACTTCCAAGAAAAAAGCACCAAAAATGTTAGAAATGACAGAAACAGCTGGCTGCCTGGACAGTCACTCAAGGTGCCTGAGCAACTTTGGAGCAGGCATCCATCTTTAGCCTATAAGCCCCGAATACCTGAAAGATTTATTGAATAAATTAAGGTTGATGTTTGAAAGCCTTAGGCTGTTTCTCTGTAACCTTATAATGATATGCAGAAATTGGTGCTTCTAAAAATTCCTGTCTGTATATGAATCGATCTTTTTTTCTAAGACATTTATTGACACTTATATTAGCCAACTTAGCATTCACATAAACCAACTATATAATAATCAAACAAGAATGATCAAAGTGAAAATGTTTATAATTGACATCATGTGAATCCCATTTACATTATTATTTTCTCATTAAATTGCTCCATTTTAAGACTATCTGTCTACTTCCATAGTATATCTTGGAAGTGGATTGCTTTCTTTATGTTTACTTATTTAGCTATTTGTATATTCTGGACACTAATATGGTTTCATGAATAGATGATTTTTTTTCTATCTTGTAGGCTGACTCCACGGTTAATTAACAGTTTTGTTTCCTTTTTTTTATGAGTACATATGATTTTTGCTCTTTAACTTTATGGAGTCCCACTTACTTGTTCTATTTACTAGTTTACTGTAATCCTTGAAGCTCCTGGTCAAATACTTCTGCCTTTTTTTTAAGGTTTGGAATGATCTGTATAAAAGTGGAGAAAGAATCATGTTTCATTTTACATATACCTATTCAATTTTACCAAAACCTCTATTATTTGTTCAATGACTATTTTGGCATCTTTGTCAAAAATTGGGAATCTATAGGTGTGTAGACTTATTTATGAATCCTAAATTATACTCTACTTATTAAAGTATCTCTATGCCAGTATCATGCTGTATTTACTATTATGTTTCTATTCTGTAGCTTTATGTTAGAAAATCTCCAACATTTTTTTTTGAGACAGGCCCTCTCTATGTAATAGCTCTGGCTGTCCTTTAACTAACTCTGTAGACCAGGTTGGTCTCAAACTCACAGAGATCCACCTAAGTCTAGCTTCCAAGTGCTGGGATTAGAAGTTTGTGCCACCAACACTAGGCTTCTAGCATGGTTTTTATTGTTAAAGATTGTTGTAACTATCTGACATTTTTTTGTGTTTCCATATACAGTTCAAGACTTTTAAAGTGAATGAAGATTTTTGTTGGAATTTTTTTTTATTTTTGAATAAAGTCTCAATTTATCCATATATTCCCTTGTTCCAACTCCCTTCCCCCTCCTGCCCCTCCCAGTCACTCTCTCTTCTCCCCATCTCTTCTTCTCCTCCCAAGCAAGGGCAGGAGGTCCCAACGTCCCAAGGTGGCTTAGTTCAACATCCACTCCAGGTTGATCTGCTTTCCTTATCCCAACATCAAGACTGGATCAGGTGTTCCTCTGGAGGAAATGGGCTCCAAGGTGTTGGTCCAAGGTGCTTCAGATCCCAAGCTGTTCAGTGGTTGTGCGTTGCAGTTTGTGAATGCTTTGCTTTTTGTTTAAAGTCCACAAATGAGTGAGCACATCCTCTGCTTATCTTTCTGGGCTTATAATACCTTGCTCAGGAGGATATTCTCCAAATTCCCCATTTGCCTGTGAAGTTTAGGATATCATTTTTATCTTTCTGCTGAGTATTACTTCATTGTGTAGATGTACCACAGTTTGTTAATCCATTCTGCAGTTGATGGGCATCAGTTGAGTGGCATCTAAGTTGTTTTAAGATTGTTGCTGGGGCTGGAGAGATGGCTCAGCGGTTAAGAGCACCGTCTGCTCTTCCAGAGGACCCAGGTTCGATTCCCAGCACCCACATGGCAGCTAACAACTGTCTGTAGTTCCAGTTCCAGGCAAACACCAAGGCAAATAAATAAATAAATAAATAACGTTTAATTAAAAAAAAAGATTTAAAAAGAAAAAGATTGTTGCTATTACAAATAATGCTACTATGAACATAGTTGATCTAATCCTTTTGTTGTACTAATGTGCATCCTTAGGGTATATGCCCAATTGTGGTATTTCTGGTTCCTTGGGGAGACTGATTCCCAGTTTCCTAAGAAATTGTCATACTGTACTCTACAGTGGCTGAACAAACTGACACTCCCACCAACAATGGAGGTGTTCCCCTTGCTCTGCAACCTCTCCAGCATTGGCTGTCATCTGTGTCTTTTGTTGGAAATTTATAGGGAATGTGTAGAATCTGTACATTGCTTTTGGTAAGATGGTCATTTTACAATGAACTCTACCAATGTATATGCATGGATGCTCTATCTTCCTTTAATAAGTAATGCTCAGATTTTTTTCTATACATTTTTATTCAGTGTTTTAAACATTTAATTGCAACTCAACTAAAACTACAAAATTTGAAATTAATAATAGGAGGAAATATACTAATTGAGGTATCAGACTCAAAAAGACAAATGAGTGTTGTTAATCATATGTAAATTTTATCATCATTTAACTTAACTTGTAGTAACTATAATACCAGCACAGGAGAAAAAGATGATTGGTGGTCAAGAAAAAGAAATAACTTAGTGGAGTTCACATACTAGAACATAGGTGCTATGAAGCAGGATACTACAGAGGAAAAATTAAGAAAGAAAATAGAGTAGAGATGAAGAGGAGTATAAGAGGAGTAATTAATACCACAGAAATTTGAGATTTACTGCATGCATACAAATATGAAAGTGTATAATTGATCCATGCATAGGAAGAAATGACCCTCTCAGAAGCCATGTTTTGAAATAAAAGGATCAGTCGGTACCAGTGATGTGATAACTTCTTTAAAATTATTAACTTAAGGTATCCCAGAATTCTCAGAATGCCTAGATTTTCCATTGTTCTTAGTCATCCTTCAGTACTTGGTGGTAAGACTCTACTGCTGAAGACAAGGCAAACTTTAGTTATACCTAGAGTAATAAAATTAATATAAACCAGGAATCTTTCTTCCTGCTGTAGCTTGCATTTTCCTATCCGATATTATGTAGCAAAAAAGTAAGCATTCTTACATATGTGAACTCTCAACTACAATAAAACCTATTTGGAAAGTTATTGCCAGTGTCACAATAATAGCATATATATTATGGTGGTAACCAGCTACTTTCTGATTGGATTTAAAACCACACATGAGGAAATGTATACCTGGTATTGTCAATCTGTCCAACATCCATTTCTCGCAAGTAAAGAGACCCTGGAGGTAAACCTTCTACTATTATTTTGCTACAGGCATAGTAATATGAGCTACCCTCCTTATTCAAACTTCTATATTCAGAGATTAGTGCTTCTTTCAGGTCTTATTAAAGAAGTTTATTTCTGCAGTGGACAGGTTGACAGAAATACTGACAAATTCTCAAGTACAGGGAAAAATGTTCATGGAGTCCTCAGCTGTGAAGCTGTAAATTTCTATCACACATTCTTCCCATTCAAGGTTCAAAAAATTGTAAAAGAGAGCCCAGAACATTTGTCAGAAGCAATGTCTGAGGTGAGATAGTTAGGGAAAAATAAGTATCCTAAGGGCATGACAGAACTACTATCTAGTAAACTCACAGGCAGCTTTGGGTGACTGCCTAAGGTCAAGACAGACAGCATTCAAGTCTAGCATGGAGTTGGGAGGCACATTTTACACTGCAAGTTTAATTGAAGAACTATTGACAGATAATGGTTTCTGGTGAACCATATTCTTTGAATGTATAGTCAGTCATTTGTAGGTCAACCACATTCCATACTCCTGAGTGTATGGGCAGCCCAAATTAGACTAGGTAATTTACTACAAAAAGTAGGACATGTAGTTGGAGGTAAGTGAGCAAGTGTTGGGGTGTTGGCAGCAGGTAGACAGTGTAGTCAGGAATGAATATTATTAAATAAGTTCTTTCAAATTATCAGTGATTTGAAACAATATATAAAAGTCTTCTTAATCCTTTCCAACTTCATTTGTCAAATTCTTTTGATACTTGTTTACTATATACTATGATAATATTTGATATTTCTGGATTCAGCCTTTTTGCTGGTCTGTAATTACAGTCTTCAATGAACTCTAGCCACCAGCCACCTTTGTTTTCACCTTAACAAATTATGTTACCATTCTACCACTTATCTATTGCTATCCAATTGCATGATATGGCTGTTTTCTTCATGATTTAACTTGTCATCAAATTTAGAAAATTATTGAAATAGTATTTTATTTTCACTTTATGTATTGCCTCTTCAACATACATCAAGGTTAGTAATAATGGCAAACACAGATATATTGTAAATGAAGAGTATCAGCATTGATACAAAAAAAGTAGTGGGTTAAAGGATGAGTATAAAACTCTGTATCTTACATTATAATGTATGACACAGGATACAAATTTCACCGAAATGTTCCAGCGCTTTATTTCTAAATTTTGGGGGCAAATGATAGCATGTTTTATTCAAAGAATATTTTTAGTTTTCAAGTTAATTAAGTTCTCACATTAAAGTTCAGTGAAACTTGTAAAGCTATTAACAACAGTAGCATATTATTAAACTTATGGCCAAAACCTGAGAGGTCTTGAAGGTGCCAACTTGGACTACTTTTCTATTAAGACTATTTTTAAAAGTGTATAATTTTCCAAAGAAGTATCTGATGGCTTTAAATATCAAAAACCTGATATTATTATGCTTGCAAGATACTTATTGAGGTCATAAAAGAGGAGAGTCCTTGAGGTTCTAAAAGAAAGAATGTCATAGAAATTCAAAGTAATACAATTTCATTATGAGCCAAATGCCAACATCATTAATCACTGAAAGTGAAATAATCATACTGACAGAGTATTTTTTGAATCAAAGACCTTTTGTTATCAAAACTACACCAGTGCTACATTTTAATGAATCCAATGCTCTCTGAAATTATTGTTTCTCTATGAAAAGTAGCATATTATATTAAAGATGAAAATAAGTAATCAGGATATTAAATCCTGATTATGGAAAATAAATTAGCTGCTTACTCTTTTAAATAATTTCTACTTATATTGTACTAAGACATTTCTTTAAACTCTGGAAATGCAGAACTCTGATTTAACTATAATTTTAATATATTTTGTATTTTTAATAGTGATTTAAAAAATCTCATTATTTTATTTGAGATATTTTCAAATGAGCCCTGAAACATAGTAATGCAATCAGTAGATTTTCTGTTCATTAAAAATATTAGTAAAGCTCTATAATAAAATTGATGACCACCCTTATTGTCATTTTAAAACCTTCATCCAGCAACTGATAGAAGAAAATGAAGATATTCACCTCTAAGCATTAGATAGAGCTCTAGGTCTAGGTGAAAAGAGGGAGGAAAGACTATATGAGAAAAAGCGTAAAGATCATGATGAGGAAACTCATAGAGACATCTGATTGGAGCTACTGAGAGCTCACTGACTCTGAAATGACAGCTGAGGAGCCTCCATAGACTGACCTATGCTCTCTGAATGTGGATGACAGTTGAATGGTGTGTACAGTTTATGGAGCCTCTGACAATGGGATCAGAACTATTTCTTAGTACATGAACTGGATTCTTGGAGCAGATTCCCTACAGAAGAACACTTTAATCAGCTTTGCTACTGGGAGGATGGGTTTTTTTCTGCCTGAACTGGATATAACAAACTGCATTAGCTCACCCTGGAAATTCTTACTATTTCTGAGGAGTAGATGGGGGAATGGGATGGGATGGGGAAATGATCAGGGATGTCTAGGAAGAAGGGAGCTGGGGAATAGTAGTGAATATGTTTTAAAAAGTTTTTTTAAATAAATTATATCAAAAAATTAGTAAAAGATTTGATGCAATTAAAAGGCATGTACGCACAGAAGCAGTGGAAATTTCTGGATGATATGGTGGCCCCATCACCAACATGCCCCTAAAACATGGCTCTTCAGAGACAGTTCTAAGAGCATGACTAGCAGAGATACAGGAAATAAGACTGAGTCTGATAGCATCTGCATTCTTACAGGATGAGACTGAGGTTACCAAATGCAATTCTAGGAGAGAATCTCTTACTGTTATTTTAGCTAAAATTATGATTTTCTTATATTTCTGAATAACATCTAAATGGTCACAGAGCAATGGTAACATTTGTGTTCATTAGACACTTGAGCTGGTCATTAAAATATAATTGATTCCTTTACAGAAAATATTAGGGTATGTGTCAAATTCTCCAGGGGCCCTTTAGACTCAAGATGCATCTGAAATGTGAGACACTTTACCCAAACTGATTGCCACAGAGGCAAATTACATAAACATTTGGAATATTTTAATAATTAAACAGGAATTAAAATTCTTCTACTAATAATTCTGCTTTTGTTTTGATTCTTGATATTCTTTCTCATATCTGTTTCTCAACGTTTCTGAATACAGAAAAACAAATAATAAGTCTTGTAAAAATACTTGGCTATGAATATCTTATTAGGGGATGCATTCATGAAGAAATATAATTATTCTTTTCTTAGGAGCTTATGATTGCCTATAATTCTTCAACTAGGGAGCGTGTCTTGTAAACCCTCATTTCTTCCTTCTTGAATCTTGACTTGATTGGTCCTGCGCAGACATATTATAAAGTCATATATATATGTATATATATATACATCCCCCAGAATACTTGCTTATTCTAAAATCAATACTAATACTACAATTGACTGTCTTATTGTGCTAATGTGTGGTCTCCAAATAAGATTTGAATCCTAGTGGTGACCGAATGTTGCTGTCAATCACATGTGCTTACTCAGTGTTTCTAGTCTCAATTGCAAATACATGCAGCAAATACTAAACTAAGAAATGACTCTCTTAGCTTAGGCAAGTACCAAGTTCTGAATTCATGTTGATCCAGGAAAATGACAGGAATGCAACTATATATCCCTAAAGAAAAAGTCATGTGCAGACACAGAGAAGATAAACAAACATTAGGACAAACCATCAATTCTGGCACTAATAGGGGTCCTCTGGGCTCTGTACCTGAAAAAGTATGAAATCAATCTCTTGAGTCATTTCTGCAATACTCTGTTATGGAAGCTATAGCAGGTTAATGTAGCTGGAAGTTTCTGACCTGGCTTAGATATGAGGTCTGGACCCACAGTCCCAAATTGTCATGTGCAACCTTGCCAGCAAAGAAAGCACAACACCCAGGATCTTCTTTCAGCAGTTTATTCGGGACCTTTACAATTGTTCTCCCTTTGTTCTTCTTCCTGCTTCTCCTTCTCCTTCCCCGGGAAACCCCGCCCACTGACTAAATACTCTCAGGGCATCCAATCCCAATAAGCCACATGGGCACAGCTCATAGGTCCACATACACAACAGCAAACCACACCCCAGGCTCAATCCAAATAAGGAGTTGTTTATCAAAAGAGAGCACTCACCCATGGTGGGTGGAGGCCGGAAATCAGCACCATCTTTAGGGTGCAGCAGCAGGCAGCTCTCTACAGTTCCCCCTTATTTAATAATTAAAAAACTCACGCAAAAGCAGTGGGCAAGAGCAGAGGCCTAATCCCCATTGTGCAAGAGAACTTGTGCTATCCCTAATCCAGGTGTCATAAACCCAGACAAGGACAGACCTGTCTGGCACCCGTTTTTATGAGGACAGGATAGTGGGTGCCAACCTGTATGCAATTAGGCATGCTCTTCATGAAGCCTCACCTAGGCAAAACCATGTGCAGTGCTTAGCCTCGCAACCCATGCCAAACATTACTCTTTCAAGGCAGCAAGCCAAACATGTGGGGGCTGTCCAACCTCAATGGCGGTGAAGGCTTGAACAATCATGGCCATGCTCCTACATTGTGTGAAACTCATTTTGCAGATACACCACAGGCAAATCAGAATTATCAGCACCATCAAGCCAGCCAGAACACCCATTCCCGCCCATTCCTTCAGATGATTGAGGGCGGTGGACATCCATTGCGTCAGTCCTTCAGCAACTCCAGGGTCCACTCGAGGTGAATTCACAGCAACGATTGCAATTCTCAACTTCTCCATAGTCGCTTCGAATTCACCTAACCAATTTTCTATAAAATAACTTGACACAACTTTAGACAAATTTGCAGCATAGGAAAAATTTTCATACTGAATAGAATTCATACATAGGGCCTGATACTTCCATTCGCATCCCAACTGAGCCATCTGCCAGAGGACATCAACCTCCTCTTGCACCAGATCAATCCTTTAATGGACCAACATCAGCATGCCTTTAAGCTGGGCAGAAATGTCTCTTTGAATGTCTAAGGCATGGGCTACATTGGCAGATCAATTATTAAGTGTTTGAGCTGTCTGGACGGTGTGACTCATAGCAATGGCGGCCGTGGTGTCCCCAATTGCAGCTAGGGAAATGGCTGTAACAACAGCTGCAGTAATGCCAAAATCTCTCCTAGCTCTAAACAAGCTCATGGCATTACGGCTTTGTACCAGGACAGGTACCCATTCCAGGGCCAATCCTCGCCCTCAAAGTCAGCATCATACTTGTTATTTCAGACCTTCCTGGTTAGCCATTCTGGTACCCACGCTGGATCTTGCAGGTCCTGAGGAAAGACACAAACAGAACCTCTCGCCCATGTAAGCACTGGATCAGGACCATGCCAGTGGCCCATGAAAATATCCTTCCATTTCACCATGCCTCAGTGGCTAGGGGTGAGAATCAGATGTCTATCTGCCGCGGAGTGGCCATCAATATCCAAATTTAAAACATTAAGGGTAAACAGAGCTATAGATAGTCTTTCTTTGAGGGTGCAGCTGTGGCCTATTCCCCCTTTTTGTTTTTGTAAGCATTCCTTCAGCATGTGATGAGCATGTTCTACTATGCCTTGTCCTTGTGGATTGTAAGGCAATCCATGAGTTACTTGTGCATCCAATTGTCTGCAGAATGCAGCAAACTGTGTTCCAGTATAAGCAGGGCCATTGTCAGTTTTTACCTGCAGAGGCTTTCCCTAAGCTGCCCAGGCTTCTAGGCAGTGCACAATGACATTGTGTCCCTTCTCTCCTGACATGGCAGTGGCATGCAAGATACCAGAGCACATATCTACAGAAACATGTACATACTTCAAAGCGCCAAATTCAGAAATGTGAGTAAGATCCATTTGCTATACTTTTAATGGCAGAATCCCTCAGGAATTAACACCTAGGGAAGGTGGGTGTTGGTAAACTACACATTGAGCACAATCCAAAACTATTTCACAGGCCTCAGCTCTGGATATCTGAAACTTTTGTTGTAAGGTCTTAGCATTCATATGATATAGCTCGTGAAATTCTTGAGCTTTGACTACAGGAGAGGTAAAGAATACCTAGTCCTGTCTAGTGCACATATCCACCTTGGCATTGCCTTCACCGAGTGGATCTGGGAGGCCAGTATGAGCATGGATATGTTGAGGAAAAAATCTCTCCTTTTGTTGCAAAATCAAGTCTTGCAAGTGGTTAAATAGGACAGTGACCTTACTGGATGATTTTATTGGTCCTGCCACTTCAAGCACCTTTAAAGCATTAACCACATAGGCAGAGTCAGATATCAAGTTAAAGGCAAAATGGCATTCTTTAAACACCTC
Source organism: Sigmodon hispidus (assembly GCA_004025045.1). NCBI lineage: Eukaryota > Metazoa > Chordata > Mammalia > Rodentia > Cricetidae > Sigmodon > Sigmodon hispidus. The sequence goes on along the minus strand of PVIH01026375.1, from coordinate 4,813 downwards.
ACATACTATTTGAAGTTCCACTACCTGAGGAGTACCAGGAGTAAATTGATGTTGAACTGGTTGTTTGCCTTGCACCATATAGGCACCTACACTTGTTTTCGAGCCATCAGTGAATACATTGACAGCTCCCAACACCTGCTCAGCAGCGGTGACCTTGGGAAAAATTATGGGGTGCTCCTTAAAAAATGTCATAAGAGGATGCTGTGAGTAAGGAGTATCTATTTTTCCAGCAAAGGTACAGCAAAGAATCGCCCAATCATCAACTACAGCACACAGGGTGTTAACTTGTGCTGCTGTGTATGGCACAATTATTATGGCTGGTGCATGCCCAAAATACTGAATGGAATGTTGGATGCCATTCTGAGCTAAATCAGCTACTGCTGTAGGGTAATGTTCTATACTTTTACTAGGCGATACCTTTGGGTGTATCCATAACAGTGGACCTGATTGCCATAGTACCCATGTGGGTTGTTTGAATGTAGGCAAAAGGCATATGGCAAAATCTTCTCCTTGCTCAATCCTATTTAGGCAGGCATCCTGCAACCTCTGTTCAACTACCTGCAGTGCTTTTCTGGCTTCCACTGTCATCACTCTCGTGGAGTCTAAAGCTGACTCTCCTTTCAGAATGTCATAAAGGGGTTTCAATTCACAATTTGCAATCCTAAAATATCCTCTAATCCAATTAACATCTCCCAACAGCTCTTCCTCTGAGTCTGTTGACTCAGGAGTTTCTATATCAGCAAGGTTGGGGTACAACTCCCCCCCTTCACTCTGTCCTTCTTCACTGCCTGCCCCCTCTGATCTCTCCTCCTGCAACACCTCCAAGGCGGCCTCTTATCAGCATCAGGTGGCCTTGGCAAATGGAACCACACCTGCCTAGAACCAATCCACAGGTTTTGATCTTCCATGGAGACAAAAGCAGAAACTCTTTTCCCAAGTAACGTATTCTTATAAACAGATTTCAAAGTCAGGATATCTTTAAAGTATATGGATTTGTTTAACTTAGCAGCCTTAGTAATCAGTTGTCTCTCTGCAGTTAGCTCATTAAAAGTTAAAAAATTACAAGAAAATGCAATAACCAGAATCCAGACTCTCTGTTTATCTGCCATCTTTACGTGGCTTTTTTATCTTTATTTCCTTCCCCATTTAGAGGTTTTGAGAGTTTAAATCTGTTTTATTGAGAATTCTAAATCATTTTTCAACTCAAAGAGCTTTTAAAATGTTGCTATAGCTTTAAATGCTGACTCCACCTCTCTTGGCTGCTTTTCAATATGGTATAGGAACCCTCGAATCTCTCCCACTGCTAGCAAGCAGTGCAGACTCAGAAAAACCTTAATGAAGCAGCTCCTTAAGAGCCAAAAAAATGGATGTGAGGTTGAAGACCCCATCCTTTTATAACCTTTAATTCCTACCTTAAAAATCTTCTTGGAGCCCTTACCAAACAGCCCCAGCTTTGCTAATGCTTTTACTTTCACTTTGAGCTCAAGTTTGCAACTGCTGTTACTTTCACTTTAAGCTCAAGGTTGCTGTGCGTCCACAGCTATAGAGGTTACACCCACTCGTCAGTGAGCTCCCTCTTCTCTGCCTTATCTACAGGTTGGAGCTACCTGCTTTAATTGCAGATCCCAATTTACCTGGGACTTACCGGTCCACACACCCCCACCCGACTGCAGAAAGTTCTGATGCCTAAAGCTCGCAGGAGTTGCTCCCCGTACAGGCCACCACTTGTCCGGCACAACCTTGCCAGCAAGGAAAGCACAACACACAGGATCTTCTTTCAGCAGTTTATGCGGGACCTTTACAATTGTTCTCCCTTTGTTCTTCTTCCTGCTTCTCCTTCTCCTTACCCGGGAAACCCTGCCTACTGACTAAATACTCTCAGGGCATCCAATCCCAATAAGCCACATGGGAACAGCTCATAGGTCCACATATGCAACAGCAATCCACACCCCAGGCTCAAATCAAATAAGGAGTTGCTTATCAAAAAGAGAGCACTCACCCATGGGGGGTGGAGGCGAGAAATCAGCACCATCTTTAGGGTGCAGCAGCAGGCACCTCTCTACACCAACTAATCCTACGAAGTCTTATATTAATTACATGATGTTTAGCCTATGGCTGAGGCATATTACTTTCTTTTTTTCCTTCTTTATTTATTTTGTATTTATCAAGAAAAACAGTAAAAGGAATTTAAAATGCTGATAAGTTAACAATAACTATGAAGAAGATAAAAATCATAAGCATGACTTATCAAGGGTGATAATGCAATTAAGATTGCTACACATATATTTACTTGGTGTTCAGCTTTCCCTCTGAATTTTTTTTTTATCCCTGTATATCCTTATTCAAGGTCCCTACCCCCTCCCACCACATCAGGTCATTTCTTTCTTCTACACAACTCCCCATCCCCTCCCTGGGCAGGGAGAAGACAGTCCTATGGTCCCACTGACCCAATAATGCTTGGATCAGTCTCCCCTCCTGGCAAATATAGTTTTATCCCCCCTCCCTCAAAAGTGAGTCAGGTGTTCCTATAGTTGGAGTGGGGTCTGAAGGGTCAGTCCAACGAGTCTCTGATCCCTAACTGTTCAGTGGTTGTGGTTTGCCGCTTGGGCATGCTTGGCAGTTTTTCTTGTTTCTTTGTTTAGAGACCACTAATGAGTGAGTACCTCCACTACTTGTCTTTCTCAGATTGTGATACCTCGCTCAGGAGGATATTTTCCAAATCCATCCATTTGCCTGCAAATTTTAGGATATCATTTTTTCTTACTGCTGAGTAGTATTCCATTGTGTAGCTGTACCACAGTTTGTTAATCCGTTCTTCAGTTGAAGGACATCTAGGTTGTTTCCAGGTTCTTGCTATTACAAATAATGCTGCTATGAACATAGTTGAGCTAATAGCTTTGAGTGTGAATGTGCCTCTTTAGGGTATACACCCAGAAGTGGTATTGCTGGGTCCTTGGGGAGATTGATTCCAATTTTCTGAGAAACCACCATATTGCATTCCAAAGTAGCTGAACATGCTTACACTCCCACCAACAATGGAGGAGTGTTCCCCTTGTTCTACATCCTTTCCAACATAGGCTGTCATCTGTGCCTTTTATCTTAGCCAATCTAACAGGTGTTAGGTGGTATCTCAAAGTTGTTTTGACTTGCATTTCTCTGATGGCTAAAGATGAAGAGCACTTTTTCAGGTGCCTTTCAGCCATTAGTAGTTCTTTTGCTGATAATTCCCTTTTTACATCTGTACCCCATTTTTTGACAGTGTTATTCAAGGTTTTCGGTTCTAGATTCTTGATCTCTTTATATACCTTAGAGATCAGTCCTCTATCACTTGTAGGGTTGGTGAAAATCTTTTCCCATTCTGTAGGCTGGCGTTTTGTCCTATTGACAGTGTCCCTGGCTTTGCAGAAGCTTCCTAGCTTCAGGAGACCCCACTTATTGATTGTTGTTCTTAGTGTCTGTGCCACTATGATATATTTAGGAAGTGGTCACCTGTGCCAATTTGTAGAAGTGTATTTCCCACTTTCTTTTCTATCAAGTTCAAAGTGGCTGGGTATAAGTTGAGGTCTTTTATCCACTTTGATTTGAGTTTTGTGCAGGGTGACAGGCTCAGGTCAATTTGCATTCTTCTACACACTTCCATCCAGCTATGCCAACACCATTTGTTAAATATACTACCTTTTTTCCATTGAATGTTTTAGGCCTCTTTGTCAAAGATCAGGTGTTCATAGGTTTTTGGGTGAATGTCTGGATCCTCAATTCTATTCCATTGGTCCACAAGTCTGTTTTTATGCCAGTACCACGCTGTTTTTATTACTGTGGCTCTATAGTATAGCTTGAAGTCAGGGATTGTGATATCTCCTGAGGTTCTTTGGTTGAGTAAAATTGTTTTGGCAATCCTGGCATTCCTGTTACTCCAAATGATATTGAGTATTGTTCTTTCAAGGTCCAAAAAAATATTGTGTTGGGATTTTGATGGGCAGTGCATTGAATCTGTAGATTGCCTTTGGTAGAATTGCCATTTTTACTATGTTGATCCTACCAATCCAGGAACATGGGAGAGATTTCCATTTTCTGATATCCTCTTCATTTTCTTTCTTCAGTTATTTAAAATTTTTGTCAAATAGGTCTGTTACTTCTTTGGTTATAGTTACTCCAAGGTATTTAATACTATTTGCAGCTATTATGAAGGGTAATGTTTCCTTTATTTCTTTTTCAGCTCTTCTGTCTTTAGTGTATAGAAGGGCTACTGATTTCTTAGAGTTAATCTTGTATCCTGCTACATTGCTGAAGTTGTTTATCAGCTGTAGCAGTTCCTTGGAAGAATTTTGTGGGTCACTTATGTATACAATCATATCATCTGCAAATAGAGATAGCTTTACTCCTTCTTTTCCAATTTGTATCTCCTTAATCTCTTTTTGTTCCCGTATTGCTTTAGCTAAAACTTCGAGAACTATATTTAATAGATAAGGGGAGAGAGGACATCCTTGTCTAGTTCCTGACTTTAGTGGGATTTCTTTGAGTTTTTCTCCATTAAGTTTGATACTGGCTGTCAGCTTTTTGTAAGTCGCCTTTATTATATTTAGGTATTCTCCCTTTATTCCTGATCTCTCCAGGGCTTTAATCATAAAGAAGTGTTGGATTTTGTCAAAGGCTTTTTCCTCATCTAAGGATATGATCATGTGGTTTTGTTCCTTTAGTTTGTTTATATGATTGATAACATTTGCAGTTTTTTGTATGTTAAAGCAGCCCTGCATTTCTGGGATAAAGCCTACTTGGTTATGGTGGAGGATATCTTTTTTTTTTTTTTTTTTTT
>PVIH01026374.1:0-18881 GCA_004025045.1 Sigmodon hispidus | reverse complement strand
GGGATTTTGATAGGCAGTGCATTGAATCTGTAGAGTGCCTTTGGTAGAATGGCCATTTTTACTATGTTGATCCTACCAATCCAGGAACATGGGAGAGCTTTCCATTTTCTGATATCCTCTTCAATTTCTTTCTTCAATGATTTAAAATTTTTGTCAAATAGGTCTGTTACTTCTTTGGTTATAGTTACTCCAAGGTATTTAATACTATTTGCGCTAAAATGAAGGGTAATGTTTCCCTTATTTCTTTTTCAGCTCTTCTATCTTTAGTGTATAGAAGGGCTACTGATTTCTTTGAGTTTATCTTGTATCCTGCTACATTGGTGAAGGTGTTTATCAGCTGTAGCAGTTCTTTGGAAGAATTTTGTGGGTCACTTACGTATACAATCATATCATCTGCAAATAGAGATAGCTTCACTTCTTCTTTTCCAATTTGTATGCCCTTAATCTCTTTTCATTCCCTTATTGCTTTTGCTAAGACTTGAGAACTATATTGAATAGATAAGGGGAGAGAGTACATCCTTGTCTAGTTCCTGACTTTAGTGGGATTTCTTTGAGTTTTTCTCCATTAAGTTTGATACTGGCTGTCGGCTTCTTGTAAATTGCCTTAATTATATTTAGGTATTCTCCCTTTATTCCTGATCTCTCCAGGGCTTTAATCATAAAGGAGTGTTGGATTTTGTCAAAGGCAGGTACTTTTTAGGGCCCAAATTGTTAGTAGGAGCTAAACATTGGTCTCCCCAAAAGCAGTAATTGCTTTTAAACACTGGAGCATCTCTAAAAGTTCTTAGTGTAACATTAATATCCAACCAAGATCAGAACTTTGCACCACTGATACTCAAATTAAACGAAGACCTGAAAGAATTTTAATCATTCTGATATCAGTCTTATAATCATTCCCAGCTAATATTCCTCCTCTAGATTAGCAGTATTCTGGACTTTACTTGAAAAGAATGCCTTTGCATACATTAAAAAGAAGCACAGATATAGTCAGACATATTTTAGTTATTTTTGACTGAGCTTACCTTTATCATCACAACCTTGGGATTCATCCATTGTAATCAATTAAGCTCAATTTAGTTTCTGTTGTTGTCATTTTTCTGTTCCTAGTATGAATAAGTTCACTAATTTATGTTTTATGTTCTTTGTAGCATGAAAGTTACTATAAATTTCATGCAGTTCTGAAAACATTTTAACAGGTTTTTGGAGTGAATTCAGAGTTTTGTTTTATTAGAAATATTCTGGTAGTGAAATAGTTGACCTGGCATATATCATAGTCAATTTATTGATGCACATATTTTCCCTAATGTTTGCTCCATTAGCAATGTCACAAAGAGCATATGCTTTCAGTTACTGCATAACTTTCCATAAAATTAAGATTTTTTTTCAGGAGAAATAAATTTATTCATAATTTTAAGAATCTAATAGCAAGTGATTACTGATTAAACTACTTGACAAATTTGATTAGTAAGTGAATGATTAATATAAATCCAATTATTAAATAATGATACTCATACCTTTTTATGTATTTCAAATATTTTATGGTTAGTTAATGACACCTATTCAGAATACAGTTGTCTTAATATGGGAATGTGTCCTTTTCTTATACATTTGAAGTTATGGTTATTATCTAGTTTCAACATTCCCTTTTACAAGTTTAATCTTCCCATTTTTTAAGTAGTTCACATTGTTTTCTTGAAATTAAAAGAGAATTACATGATTTTATAGTTCCTATTCTGCCTTTACTGTGTACCACCATCTCTTAGTCTCAAATTCATAAACTTTGGACACCTTTTCTTTATTTTATATATAGAGATATTATCCATATTTTGAAATGTTAGTACATTTATATACAGATGCATATAAGTCAGTCATATATTTTTCTAATGAATATAGCATTATTATTGGCTTTATTTAGTATATGTATGTATGTGCATATCAGTTTAAATATTTTGATATATTTTTCTTATTTTACACAGAAGAAAGAGAAAACAGTGATAGAATATGCTTAGAAATTAATTAGTTCTCTTAAAAAGATTAAACTTAATCATTTTATCTTTTGTTGAATGCTAGTATAAACTTTTGTGTAACTATATTGTTATACAATATTCCCTATAGATAGGATATTTGATGTGAAATAAGAGAAGTAGACTCTTTTGTTTGTGTTAGTTATCAGGGTAGCACCTCTGAAATGGTGATTATAATTAATCATGAAATAAAGAACACAACTAAAAGTAGTGGCTTAATAAGAAAAGAAAGAAGAAGAAAGTGTATTGATGAAATGGCAGTATCAATCAGCATGAAATTATGCTCCTCACAATGTTATAGGTCTTTTATCCTTTGTTTCCACAGAGTGAAGCAGGATTAAATCAGACACTGACATCAGAAGGAAGGCTAAGAAGCTTAATTTAAACTTTCATTTCTTTTTAATTCCATTAAATTTCAAAATGTCATGTTTTAAAATGGAGAGATCATTTTAGTTAGGATCCATTATTTTCTCAGTCTCATTATACAAAATAATTTTTATTTCTGGTTAAAAAATAATTTAGTAGGATTAAAAGTTATATGATAGGATTAGTATGCATTAATATATTAATGTTACTTTATATTTAGTGGGAAAATGATGTTATGTAGAAAGAAAAAAAAATGCCCTGTGTCCAAAATCAAAAGATGGTATTTCTGTATTGTATTTTTTGGGAATTGTTTGCTCTCTTTTTTCTTAGACTTTTAATAAGCCTGTAAGATTAATAATTATTCACTATTAAAGGCATTAGTGTGATTTTGAAATTTTCACAGAGACAAAAGAATATTCTGTACATTTTTGTTCAGAAAATGGCAATCTCAAATGCTCATAGAATTTAACTGGCATTTAATGTTCTCATACCAAACTTTGACCTTCTTTTTAAATATTAAAAAGAAAAACAAGAAAAATAATTAGCTATACAATGTGAATTGATTTTTATGAGAAAGGAGTCACATAACATTTTGTTTTGTGATCCATTTATTTTACTCATAACCTTTAAGAATGTGGAAAAGTGACACATAGGGAGGAATGATCCAGGGCTGGGATCGTGATAAAAAAGAATATGGGTGGAAATAATCAGAATTCATTAAGTACATATGTGGAATTGACATTGATATTTTTCTTATCTCACTATTCCCATAATACAATTAAAAGATTATTACAAAATGGGAAAGTAAATTTGATTATCTAAGAATCTATGGTATCATAATAACCTCTAAAAATCTTCAGGTGAGGAAAAAATTGATAATATTTTGATGATGAAAAATATAATTTGCTGAATTATTTTTAAGAATGTACAATATTGGAAATTAAATTCAAGAGAATATGTTTGAAGAAAATATCAACATATAGAATGTACTTCTCTTATAGATTCTTTATTATATTGTGGTTTGTTCTTGATTCTATTTTCTCTGATACTTCTATGATGAAGATGTGCTGTGTTTGAGAAAAGAGTTTTCCTGTATCTTTTAAGATGACCATTTTCTCTCTGTCTTTTAGTTTAATGATTACATATTTGACCCTAAGCAAAAGCCACAAACCTAGAAAATGGCTACTAAGAGAGAAAATTCATAAAAGAGGGGATATAGTTGTTTACAATTAAAACACAGTAGGAAAGTAAAATAATGTGAGGTGGAAAAGCTTACACAGGAATGAGAATAGGAAGATTAAGGCAACTTGAGGTACCAAAGAAAAGTTATAAACAATTATCAGAGAAAGAAACTAAATGCTCCAAAGGCAGAAGACTGTAAAATGGCATAGGCAGTTTGTGGAGCCTCTTGCAGTAGTATCAGACAATGATCTTGGTGCCTGAACTGACATCTCAGAGCTTATGTCCTACAGAGGAACACCTAACTCAGCCTTAATACTGGGTTGAGGGACTGTGTTCTACCTCAACTGGATGTTCCAAACTGAAGTAACCTACCTTGAGACTCCTTTCCCTTCTTAGCGAATGGATGGGGAGGGATTGTGGGAAGCTGAGGACCTGGCAGGAGGGAAGGCAGGTGGAGCAGTGGTAGATATGGAAAAAACAACTTTTTAAATAAACAAAAAAGAATTCTGGTTGCACTAGTATTGCTTTTAATCAGAATACACTAAACAATGGAGCACAGACATTTACCAAATTTAATAATTCTGACAAAGTTCTGTTTTGTCTGTGTCTATCGAACATGACAATCTTTTCAAGTGACATTCACAAAACCAATCAAGAAAGTGTTTAGATGAGTGATGGTCTTTAAGTATTAAACTTTAGAACATTAGACATTACAAGTAAATTCATAGTATGAAATCAGAACCAATACCTCTTTCTTATTTATCAAGGAATAAATGTTAATAAGACAAGTAAATAACTAACAATTAAATAAAGTTTAAATGGAGACTTTTTTTCAATAGCATTTTAAGATATCTTTTAAACAATCTAACTCTTTAGTTTATGAGGCATGGAAACCTGTCTCCAGTAGTTTGGTTAATTATCTCTACATGATGAAAACTGAAATAAGAGTGAGTGTTTCAATGACTCAAATTTTGATGGTTATTGAATTAAAAAAAATTGTCAGGCATTCACATAGGATGAGGTTTTATTAGGGAAAGGAAACAATCCTTATATCAGAAAGAATATGCAATAGTTAAGCTTTGCAGCTCATTCAGATCAGCTATAAATTCTCTATACAGCAGTTAATAAATAACAAATGTACCTAAAATCATGAAAAGAATTATATTCAGCTAATAAATCATAATTTTTTATGTGTACTTATAATCAAATTCAGTAAATTTGAATGTTTTTAAATTAAATTGTACTTCATTAATTACATCAGGAGGAAAAAAGAAAAGACTATATGAAAAATTTTAAATGACCTCAATTGAATCACTTAAAAAATTTCTTACACTGAAGAATTTAAAGAATTGACCTTGAAAAAACCTTCCTTTTAAATTAAATTATTATTTCTATTTGTTTACTTTCTGTTTAATTCCTTTACATTTTCTTTTATTTCTAGTAACTTATATAGCCTGTGTCATTACACTTTCTTATGGGCTGGACAAAGAGTGAGAACAAAATTTTATCGTAGTAATATGCTCGTTGACATTGTGTTTAAAGTCAATGTAATTCTGGAAGTTTTACTAAGGTTTAGTCAATATTTGCCAGAATTTTAGCCTGTGTGAGTTAAGTACTTCTTGTTCTATAAAGTGAAAAACAACATCTGCATGAGAATAGCTGTGTTTCTGTTTCTTATCTAGAGCTCACTTCCAGAAGAGGAAGTTAAGATCCTACAATGCATGTCAATATCCTGTAAGTCTCCCTTTTCACCAGGTGTTAGTGATGTGGTCTGCTAATGCATCATTGGGCTGATACTGTGGAGAAAATCCAGTGAGTAAATATACATGACTGAAATAATGAGCATGCATTCTGTAAGCCACTGACAAATAACAAGTTCATTACTTTGTGCTTATACTGTGCAAAGCAAGCAAAGAAAATCTCTCATCTTTAAGCTCTCCTTAGAATTCTTTCTGTTTTCAAAGGAAGTTGTTATTTTTTTCTTTTTTTATTACGAATAACGTCATATTTTTTTTATCCATGTATACCCTTGTTCAAACTCACTTCTTCCTCCCTCTCCTCCGAGTCACTCTCTCTTCTCCCCATCTCTTTATCTAATCCCCAGCAGAAGCAGAAGGTTCCAAGGTCCCAAGGTGTCTAAATTCAGCATCCACTCCAGAAAGATCAGCTTTCCTCACCACAACATCAAGACTGCGTCAGGTGTTCCTCTGGAGGGAATTCACTCCAAGGTGCCAGTCCAAGGTGTTTCACATCCCAAGCTGTTCAGTGGTTGTGATTTGCAGCTTGGGAATGCTTTGCTTTTTGTTTAAAGTCCACTAATGTGTGAGTCCATTATCTGCTTATCTTTTTGCGTTTGTGATTCTTCAATCAGGAAGATATTCTCCAAATCCATCCATTTGCCTGCAAATTTTAGAATATCATTTCTTCTTACTGGTGGTAGTACTCCATTGTGTAGATGTACCCCAGTTTGTTATTCCATTTTTCAGCTGAGGGGCATCTAGGTTGTTTCCAGGTTTTTTCTTTAACTTTGTTTTCATATTTATATTTTTTATTAATTTTTTATTGTGAACAAAGTCAATTTTTTTAACAGTGTATATCCTTGTTCAAGCTCCCTTCCCCCTCCCAACCTTTCCAGTCTTTCACTCTTTTCCATATCTCTTTATCTCCTCCCCAGCAAGGTGACTTGTATACAGTTTTAGAGGTTTAGTCCATTTTCATCATGCATGAGAGCATGTTGCTGTGCATATAGATGGGGTGCTGAAGCTGAGAGTCCTACAACATGGCTCAGAGGCAATAGAAAGTTGACTGTCTTACTAAGTAAAGTATGAGAAGAGATTTCAAAGCCTGCACCCACCATACCTGTCACTTGCAGGGTTGGTGAAAATCTTTTCCCATTCTGTAGGCTGTAGTTTTTTTTTTTTGTTTTTTTTTTTTTTTTTTGATTGATTGTGTCTTTGTCTTTATAGAAGCTTCTCAGTTTAAGAAGGTCCCACTTATTGATTGTTATTCTTAGTGGCAGGGCCTCTGGTGATATATTTAGGAAGTGGTTACCTGTGCTAATGCACTGGAGGGTATTTCCCACTTTCATTTCTATCAAGTTTAGTGTGGCTGGGTTTATGTTGAGGTCTTTAATCCACTTGGATATGAATTTTGCGCAGGGTGACAGACAGGTTTGGATCTATTTACATTTTTTAACACACAACCATCAAGCTATGCCAACACCATTTGTTAAAGATACTATCTTTTTACCATGTAATATTTTGGGCCTCTTTGTCAAAGATCAGGTGTTCATAGGTTTTTGGGTTAATGTCTGGATCCTCAATTCTATTCCATTGATCCACAAGTCTGTTTTTATGCCAGTACCAGGCTGTTTTTTTTTTTTATTACAGTAGCTCTATAGTATAACATGAAGTCAGGGATGGTGATGTCTCCTCAGCTTCTTTTGTTGAGCAACATTTTTTGGCAATCCTGGCTTTACTGTTATTCCAAATGAAGTTGAGTATAGTTCTTTCAACTCCATAAAATATTGTGTTGGGATTTTGATGGGAAGTACATTGAATCTAAAGATTGCTTTTGGTAGAATTGCCATTTTTACTATGTTGATCCTACCTATCCAGGAACATGGGAGAACTCTTCATTTTCTGATATCCTCTTCAGTTTTTTTCTTCAGTGATTTAAAATTTTTGTTAAATAGATCTGTTACTTCTTTTGCTATAGTTACTGCAAGATACTGAATGCTATTTGCAGCTATTACAAAGGGTGATGCTTCCCTTATTTTTTTTTCAGCCCTTTTATCTTTAGTGTATAGGAAGGCTACTGATTTCTTTGAGTTAATCTTGTATCCTGCTACATTTCTGAAGGTGTTTATCAGCTGTAGATATTCCTTGGTAGAATTTTGTTGGTCACTTATGTACATAATCATAAATCGTATCATCTGCAAATAGAGATAGTTTCACTTCTTCTTTTCCAATTTGTTTCTCCTTGATCTTCTGTCATTCTCTTATTGCTTTAGCTAAAAGTTCAAAAACTATCTTGAATATATAAGGGAAGATAGAACATCTTTGCCTAGTTACTGATGTTCATGGGATTGCTTTAAATTTTTCTCCATTAAGTTTGATTTTGGCTGTCGGCTTCTTGTTCATTGCCTTTATTATATTTAAATATTTTCCCTGCATTCCTGATCTCTCCAGAACTTTTATCATAAAGGAGTGTTGGATTTTGTCACAGGCTCTTTTAGAATCTAGGGATATGATCATGTGTTTTTTTCCCTTTAGTTTGTTTATATGATGGATTATATTTTATGGTTTTTCATATGTTGAACCATCCCTGCATTCCTGGGATGAAGCCTACTTGATCATGTTGGATGTTATTTTTCATATTTTGTTGTATAAGATTTGCCAAAATTTTGTTGAGAATTTTAGTATCAATATTCATGAGGGAAATTGGTCTGTAATTCTCTTTCTTTGTTGTGTCTTTGAGTGGATTGGGTATTAGGGTAATTGTGGCCTCATAAAAATGTTTGGCAATATTTCTTTGGTGTCTACTGTATGAAGCATTATGAGGAGTAATGGTAGTAGTTCTTCTTTGGATGTCTGGTAGAATTTTGTGCTGAAAATTTTTAGCCCTGGGCTTTTTTTAATTGGGAGACTTTTAATGACAGCTTCAATTTCCTTTAGTGTTATAATACTGTTAAGGTAGTTATCTTGCCTCATTTAATTTTGATAAATGGTACCTGTCCAAGAAGCTGTCAATTTCTTCTATGTTTTCCATTTTTGTGGAATATAGATTTTCAAAGTATGACTTAATAATTCTCTGGATTTCCTGGAGGTCTGTTTTCATGTTTCCTTCTCATTTCAGATTTTGTTGATTTGGATACTCTCTCTCTCTGCTTTTTGGTTATTTTGGATACAGGTTTATCTATCTTGTTGACTTTGTCAAAGAACCAACTCTTTGATTCATTGATTCTTTGTATTATTCTTTTTTTTCAATTTTATTGATTTCAGATCTAAGTTTGGTTATATCTTGCCATCTACCCCTTCTAGGTGAGTTTCCTTCCTATTGTTCTAAGGCTTTCAGCTGTCTGTTAGTTCTCCAGTGTGGCTTTTTCATATAGGCATCTAGTGCTATGAATTTTCCTCTTAAGTCTGTTTTTTTTTGTGTCCCACAAGTTTGGGTATGTTGTGGAATCATTTTCATTAAATTACAGGAAGACTTTGACCCAGAGGTGGTTCAGCTGAGTGATGTTTAGTTTCCATGAACTAGTGAGTTTTCTGTGATTTTTGATGTTGTTAAACTCAAAATTTAGGCCCTGACAGTCTGATATGTTTATTTCCATTTTTTTTTGTATCTATTGATATTTGGCCTTATGACCAATTATGTGGCCAATTTTTCAGAATATTCCATGTGGTATTGAGAAATATGTATATTCCTTTGTATTTGGGTGGAAGCTTCTGTAAATATCTATTAAATCCATTTGCATCATAACCTCTGTTATACTTCTTATTTGTTTCCAGGTTCTTGCTATTACGAATAATGCTGCTATGAAAATTTGCCTTTGGAGTGCGAATATGCATTTTTAGGGTATATGCCTGGTACTGGTATTGCTGGATCCTTGAGGAGATTGATTCCCAGTTTTCTGAGAAACTGCCATACTACATTCCAGAGTGACTAAACAAGCTTACTCTCCCACCATCAACGGAGGAGTGTTCCCCTTGCTCTGCACCCTCTCCAGCATAGGGTGTAATCAGTGCTTTTTATCTTAGGTGATATCTCAAAGTTGTTGATTTGCATTTCTCTGATGGCTAAAGATGTTGAGCACTTTTTCATGTGCATTTAAGCCATTTGTAATTCTTCTGCTGAAAATTTCCTTTTTAGTTCTGAATCCCATGTTTTGATTGCGTTATTCAAGGTTTTGGGCTCTAGTGTTTTTGAGTTCTCTATATATTTTAGAGATCAGTTCTCTGTGACTTGTAGGGCTGATGAAAATCTTTTCCTATTTTGAAGGCTGCTGTTTTGTCTTATTGACTGTGTCCTTTGCTTTACAGAAGCTCCTCAGTTTTCAGGAGTTCCCACTTATTGGTTGTTGTTCTTAGTGTCTGTGCTACTGGTGTTATATTTAGGAAGTGGTCACCTGTGCCAATGAGTTGGAGGGTATTTCCCACTTTCTTTTCTATCAAGTTCACTGTGGCTGGGTGTATTTTGTTGTCTTGTAATAAATAATCTTATACTTTAAAATTTAAAATGTGAGCTCCTAAGCATACCTGCTTCTACTTCAAATTAATGTGGAAAAACTATAAATGGACAAATTATAAAATTGGTAATATGACTCTGTAATCTTTGGTAACATGCCTCTGTTATAACACTAGGGTGACAGTGAGAACATCCTGAGGTATTCTTGCACATAATGAGAAGAATTTGTCTCAAAAAAGCATAACACAAAAAAGACAAACAAAATAAATGAAGTTAATTGTATGTTTTATATGTTGTTTTTTTATGAGTGGCAATCAATAAATTAAAAAGACAAGAATATTCAAAGAGCCCAAACAAACTTACTTGCTAAAGCATTTCTGTCTCCATAACAAATTTTACTTGAAATCAGATATAAAAAGAAATACATGCCTTTACAATACTTTGTCCTGTGTCATCAGAAAGATGTTTCAACAACATTCTTCCTTGAAATTTTTTTAACACTATGCCCTTTCCTATATATCTTTATGCTACATTTCTAGAGGGCTTGCTTTTATGAATTGTTAGCATGTTTCCACTACACTCTCTGCTTGTGATTATCCTGATTTCAGCTCACATTACAGCAGCAGTAATGTGTCCTGCTGTTTTCTATATTCTGCACATGTGCAGCCTGTGAAACTATGCTATGATGAATATTGCCTACATGTTACTAGACCAGCTTTTATTCAAGGACTTTGTCTGTGGTGAATGAATTTCTATCACTGATGTTCAACTGTGCTCAGAGGTTGGTTGATGAAAGAAACTCCAAAACCATCTATCTTATGGATTATAAGAAGTTTCAGGGATGCTCAAACCCTTCTCATGGTGCCCTGAATGCTCAGCGAAGGTTTTTCTGGAGTTTAGAGTATTTGAATTCCTCTGGAAGTTCCAACTAAGCTGAAAGAGTTGATAATCCATCTTTTGACCCACTCTGTATGTATTTTTTCCACTGTTTGTACTATGATACTGAGTATGAGCCTATTTGGATTCTAAAATTTGCTGGGCTTAATAGGATCTATACGTTAATAATGAATGAGATAGAATTTGTCAAAAATTAAGTATTTTTTTATTAAAATTGACCTATATTCTTCATTAAATCAATCTTCTCACACAGTCAACAAGATTTTATTTCTTTAGTAAAGGAAAAGGGATATATGCAATAAAGTAGGGAGTGTATCAATATCTTTGTTAAAATTTCATAGTTGGGAAATAATTCAGTTGACTTTCTAATTTTAATAATTTTTCTGAAAAACAAAATGGATTTTTTTCAGTTGTTTATTTACTCCAACATGTAAAGAGTTTTGTCAAAAGGATTACAACTTATGCTTAAGAGCTACTTGTGTATGCAATTTGATTGCATATGAAGGAACATTTGTGCATGTGTATGTGTATATTTGTGTTTATACCTATTTGATATGTGTTTGCATATGTGAACCTCTATATGTGTTTGTTTCTATATTTAATTTAGGAAACTGAAATACATAAGTCACAGATAGATAAATTGAATACTTATATATATATATAATGTATTAACATTTATAATACTATGAAAAGACATCATAAAAATGGCAAATCATATAAAAAACATTTAATTGGGGTTGCTTGCTTACAGTTTCAGAGGCTCAGTTCATTATCATCATAGTGAGGATCATGGCAGTGTACAGACAGATGTGGAGCTGGAGTTAAGACTTCTACACCTTAACAGAGTCACCATGAAGGCAACTGACTGTTATACTGATTGAAGCTTGAGAAAAGAAACTTCAAAGCCTGCACTAATGGTGACACACTACCTCCAGCAAGGCCACACCTCTTAATAGTGCCATTTCTCTGATTGGCAGCCTTTTTCTGTCAAACAAGCATATTTTACCCCTATCCACCATAAACTTATCTTTATTTCATAATGTGAAATGCAATTAGTCCAACTTCAAAACGCCCTATGGTTTACCACAGATTCATCAATGTTTAAATGTCCAAAATTCAATGCCTTTTCTGAAATCCATGCAATTTCTTAGCTGTACTTTTCTTTAAAATCAAAATTAAATATCAGATCACATATTTCCAACATATAATGGCACAGAATATACATTATCATTCCAGAACATAGAGAAGTGAGAAAATATTGGACCAAAGCAAGACTGAATATTACCTGGGCAAACTCTATACTTTGTACTTCCATGTCTGATATAAAATATTCTTCACATCTCCAACTTTGTTTAGGTTTGACTAAAACATACTTCTTTCTCTTGAGATGACATTATTCCCTATTAACATCTCTCCTTGACAGGTATTCCAAGATTCTTCCATCTCTAGTATCTTGGGGTCTCAAGGCAATCCAGGCTTTAACTTCACAGCTTCCTGCAATGGCCTTTCTACTAGGCCTCCCTTCAGGGACACCACTGACATATGCCTAACCTCATCAGCTTTATTCCATACCATCATTTTTTTATCCTTAACAGTAAGGCCAGAACTATGTGTCCAAAAGTCCTAAGTTCTACTGCTTCCTGAGGCTGGAATATGATGCACTCATTCAATAACATCTTCACAATCTTTTCTGTTTCATTCCTAAGCTTTCAGGTCCTAAAACTTGCTCTTTACACCAGATTGACATCAAACTCAGAGATCCACTAGCCTCAGCCTTTTCTGTGCTGGTATTAAAGATTTGCCCCACCACTGCTAGGCTCTAAGCTCTCCTTCAGTTTCATTTCATATACTGGAAATTTAGTTGGGTGGGATTTTGTTCATGAGGTCATCACTCCCATTCATACATTTTAAAAATACATTTCTCTCCTTAAGCAGAGGATTTAGCTCCATTTCACTTTCTGATGCCCCTTTACTCCTCAAAAGTTTTTCCCAACTTAGTTTCCTTCTTCTAATGATATATTTTCATTGGAGTTACCACTAATATTCACATGCCAGAGTCTATACTAAGATTATTTAAGATTTGTTCTGCAAACAGAGTAAATCCAAAGCTATTCACTTTAGTCTCAGACAGACTTTACAGGCAAGGTCAAAACGCAGCCACTTCCTTCACTAAAATATAAGAATGGTTTCTAGGCAAGGTATTTTTTTTCTCTGAAACCTCCTTAGCTAGCTCTAGACATTTTAAATCATTATCAAAACAATTGTCTTTCATGCTTCTACTAGTATGTCCCATTAAGCAGGGCTTAATTATTCCACTGTTTTCCTAACTCAAAGTGCTAGAAAAATCATTAGTCCATATTACTCCAAACTAAAACATGGTCAAGCCTATCACAGCAATATCCCATTCCATTGGTACCAATTTGTCTTAGTTAGGGTATATAGTACTGTGAGGAGACACCATGCCCATGGAAAAAATGTATAAATAAAACATTTAATCAAGTTGACTTGCTTACACTTTCAGAGGTTCAGTCCATTATCATCATGTGTGAGAGCATGGTGCTGTGCATATAGATGTGGTGCTGAAGCTGGGAGTCCTACATCGTGGCTCAGAGGCAATAGAAAGTTGGCTGTGTTACTGAGTCATGTATGAGAAGAGATCTCAAAGCCTGCACTCACAAAGACATACTTCCTCTAAAAGGGCCACATCTCCTCTCCCCTTGAGGTGCATTTTCTTTCAAACCACCACAGAAGATGTATTCATGGTTTTCATAAACTTATTTTTAAATGAAAAAAAATTGTCTATGCAGTTTTGTTTGAGTAATTCAATAAGACACACTGTGGAAGGTTTCAACATTATAAAGAATTCCAATTTATATGACAGACTGTTACAATACCGAAATAATGTGTTTGTTGTTTTTTGACAAATTTTCTGAGGAGTGTTATTAAATTAGTAGAAAATTTCTCATATCTTTGAAGAACATACATATTTGTAAATGAGTCAATGAAAGTGAAATAGACTCATGGCTAATGAAGACCTAGAGGTGTTTGCACAATAACTCACTGGCATTCTTATATTAATGTTATAAATTTCTTGGGAACATGAAATACAGTGACAACTCAGAAAGACATGATAAAAAATACATTTTAAATAATGAAGAGCACACACTGATTAAAATCAATTTTCCTAAGGAAGTGTCAGTTTTCATTTTCAATTATCTCTGTTTTACTACTTTATCTCAGATTGTTTCCTCAATCTTTTCTTACATAGTTATTTTTCTTAATTACAATACAAAATAGTATGTTAATTAAGATATTTATATATAAATATATACAAATATACATTTTCATATATACATATATAATTCTTTGTTCATATTCACAGCCTATGATTCATATCTCTATACTCTTTTCACTGATATATTTATACTTGTAAATTATCTTTTTATGTTTTTATGTTTATTATGCACACGTTTTACATATGAATATATGTATAATTTATATAAATATATAATTCCTTGTATATTCTTATATACATTAAAATATGTTCATATGTATCATTATTATGGATTCTGCATATGGGAAAATAGCATAATTGGTAATGTTATTCCTTTTCCAAATGACTGTAAGCTCTGTCCTTTTGATAAATAATCTTTTCTTTGCTTTAATTCTATATGTGTATGTATTATTTCTGAATTTTATTTGTTCATATGAAAGAAGATATGCAGCATTTTCCCATTGAGCATAACTGCTTCCCTTTAACACAGTGATCTTTAGTTTTGCTCATTTTTTTTAATCAAATGACATAATTTGATTTTTTTTTGGTCAAAACAAACTACAGTCTGTATAAATTTATGTTTTGCTGTTGATTGGCAACTAAGTTTATCTCATATATTGATTACTGTGAAGGCTCTTGCAATAAACAGGATGCACAAGATTCTCTAGTCACTGAACACATCCAGGAGAACAAAGCACTCAAGATGTGCAGATGGAATTACAGAGCTCATGGCTGGATTAACCCCTACATGAGCTCCCCATGACACATTGAGATGATCCTCACTGAAAAGGAACAAATTGTTCCAAAGCCAGAAGAAGAGGTTGCAGAGAAGAACAAGAAGATATCACTGAAGAAACTGAAGAAACAAAAGCTTATGGCACAAGGATAAATTCAGCATAAAATAAATGCAGATAAAAGTAAAAAAAAATAATCTGAAGTATGTTGACTTACATTCACTTGGAGATAACACTCAGTGGTGGTAGAGCTCAATCACCATGTAGTTATACATTAAGTTATGATACAGAAACTCCATCCTGTTTTTCAGAATGGCTCTCAAGTATCAGTTCATATTCCCTCTTTCTCACCAAAACTTGTTACCAGTTTTGTTTGTTTGTTTTTTTGATAGGCATTTTGTTAGAGTGATATGGAATTTAAGTGTCGTTTTATTTAGTGTTGCTATTATGCTAGTCATGTGGTCAGTTTTTCTTTAGCTCTTTTGTATATCATCTCTTCACTTTTCGGAATGTTTCTTTACTGCACATAATCATTTTAGTCATTATGATTCAGCTTATCAATTTCTTGCATTATATATTAAAATTTACTTCAGGAAATTCTGTCTATACTTATTGTTTCAAATGGATACCATATTGTCCTCTAGAAATTGTAGCATATGTGTTTACAAAACAGTATTGATAAATTTGAATTGACTTCTGCACTATTAAATACAATCACTGCTGAGTCTTCTATGTGCAGTACCCAGTTTCCCCAATGACATTTGTTTAAGAGACTGATTTTGCTCTAGAGTATGCTTTGTCACCTCTATTTGGTGACTATAGTTATGTGAACATTTTCCCAACTCCTCTATTCTATTCAAATGGCTTCAATATTTTATGACAGATTAAGAGGAAAAAGCAGATAAAATAGAAAAAAATCTGAATTTATTGGAAATCTTGAGTGAGATTTCTGTGTGTTTGTGTGTCCACATGTAGTCATACACATACTTTTGTGCACACATACTCAAGTCAGGGCAAGAGGCAGGCTACAGTATGTTCCTCACATCTCTCTCTTATCCTAGTTTTTGACTCAGACTCTTTTGATGAATTTAGAACTGAGTAATAAGACTAAACTGACTGACCAGCAAATAAACATTTACCAAATAAACCATTTTCTCAATACTCTGAAGTTAGATGTTTGGAGATGAAACTTAATACTAATTATATGTGATTGTATTTGGTTATCATTATAATATTTTAATTTGGACACAGCTCTCAAACAAACTTAAATGTAATTTGAAGAATAAAAATTCTTACTTGGTTCTCAAGTCCAAGAAATTCTTATTAGACAATTTTTCTAATCTAGGATGATGATTTTTCTTATTTTTTATGTTTTATATTTTTTGAGGTTTTCATGAATATACAATATTCATCTTCTAGTATTGTCCCCAATTCTCCTAGTGTCTCAATCCCATTTTTTTAATAACTAGATACCCTAATTTTGTTTTTTTAAGTGACAAAATTCTGATTACTGATGACAACATCATGGGATTATGGTCATACAATGACCCATGAGCAATCTATCATGTTGCAAATGCTCAAAATAAGGAAGCTCTATCTACGTTACAGCTTTTCCAAACAAGAGCAAGGAGAAAAGAATCACATCTCTGTGTCCTTCCACCTTCTCATTCTGGGATTTTTATTAATTTTCTGATATGTACTTCATACATAGAAAACCATAGCTGCTGTGATATAATTCCTTCAACAGATAGTTTTTTTTCCCCCCTGAATGACTTCTGCACTCTTTTCTCCATCCATCAGCTCTAACTTTTGTTCTGTTTCCTCTTACATAAAGTTCCTTAGGTCTTGGATGCTGCAAGGTTTACAGAGATAAATTGCCCACAGCTGAGCACAGAATTATGTATACAACTTATGTGTCTTAGCTATCATATAATTTCTACAAAAAGTTGCTCTACTAAAAGTAGAAAACAGTACAAATTTATGGTAAATAAATACAAATTTTTATATTGCCAGCATGAACATTTAGCCAAACAAGAGGAAAGTATCCTCATGATAAGAGCTTTTGATCTTTCTCTGGACATTTAACCAGGCTTCTGATTCCCATAATGAACCCTTCTTGTGAAATCATCCTCAAAATTTATGATAAAGTGGATGACTTTCCTCATAATCATTATGACACTATTGCAACTGAGAGGACATATTGCACACAGGTTAGTATTGTAGCATGCAGTATCCAGCATTGAATAACAATCATTATTATAATGTTTTCTCTTCCTTTGGATCTTAGCATGACAGTATATTTTATGACTTTTTTATTACAAATGTTTGAACTCTAATATTCAAAACCTGTTCTGTAGTATCCAAATGACACCACTTTGAAATGAAATAATGAGTGATTTTAAAATTCCCTAAGTATTTGGTTTCTCATAACTGAAATTATTTAGTACTTAATATTTTATTTGAAATAAAAATTCATTACTTTTATGGATGTATTCATACACACACACACATATATATATATGAACATAGCATCTCTATGTTTTCTACAACATATGAGGGTAGGTATTCCAGGTATTATTATTATTTGCTGTTTTAAAGGTTCAGTTTGTAATTACAATGAGAATTTTTTTATATGATTATAGTAACAATAATAATAATCCAACAAATTTCAGCATAGTTTAATACTTTATTCTAACCCACTGATTTGATATAATTTTATCCATAGCAACATTAATGTGCTGTGTATGTGTTTTTACCATAATATTTAGTCTATTTTATATGGAACATAAGATAGTTTTTGCAGTATTCTTTTACCTGGGCCAGCTCCTCAACCTTTCTTTGACTATTCTGACTTTGACATTTCACTGACGTTGAACACAGGACAGTTATTGAATAGACAACCCCTCAGTTTAAATTTACCTGATGTTTCCTCATGATTACATTCAGGTTATATGCCATCTAATCATTTCTCTTGTGAAGTTCTGATTATTTCTCCTGAGGGCATTAAATGGAGGCCTATGCTGTCCCTATACAATATGTTGATGATGCTAATTCTGATCAGTTAGTTAAAATGTTGTACGTCTTATCCACTTCATAATTACTACTCTTCCGTTTTTAAATTAGTATCTAATTTGAGAAGAGGTCTTTTGAGAATATGCAAATATTCTGTTTCTCATCAAACATCCTCCTCTTGTTGATTATTCATGTATTGATGATTCTTAAGAAAATCAAATTTAATATGTTTTCAGTAAAGATAATTAGCGAAATTATTTCATCTATTTGTCAGCTCAAAGTTGAAGTTAACAATTTCTTAATTCTCTTTCTTAATTGCCTTCTTAAATTAGTATTTATAACAGTGTCCATTATTTTATTGTAATATACACTCGATTCATGGATTTTATATTTTGTATGAAATTATTAAATCTTTATATATTCTGTTGCTAAGTAGGTCTAAGTTTACATGAAGCTCTATTCACCTTAATCTTTATGTTGTATGCATTTTCTTTTCCAAAGTTTATGTTGCACTTTAATTATCATTGTGAAAATGAAGGTAGATAAATAATTCAACTATCATGTGCTGCAGCAGTGAGGCCTTTGGGAGGTGATTAAGATTAAGCGCATTTGGTAGTGCTATGGGTGAATACTGATAGGTTTAGAGGGAGGCCCAAACACTCCAAACACAGTGAGGATACACAGAAGCTTATTGTCCCTTAAAATAATATGTTCTCCACCACTCCAGTGCCCACCAGTAAGACTGATATCATTGGATAAATGCTATAAAATTTTACCTCAGCATCTCTGAGCTAAAGTCAGTCTCTGTTTTATAATTTGTGATTATTATTATATTGTTATTAGGAATGGAGACAAACATACAAATATGTGCCTCTAACTATTTTTATCCCATAATTATGTCAAATGCTTTTCTTTTTACTTTTTTGCAGAGCAAAAGTTTTCTTTTTTTTTTTTTTTTATAGGGGTATATCACATTTATTCTTTAAAGGATCCCAGGTTACATCTTTTTTTTTTTCTTTTTTTCTTCTTTATTTATTTTGTATTTATCAAAAAAGTAAAATGAATTTAAAATGCTGAAAAGTTAACAATATTTATAAAGAAGATAAAAATCATAAACATGACTTATCAAGGGTGATAATGCAAATAAGTTTGCTACACATAAAAATACTAACCCTAACCCTAACCCTAGCCCTAACCCTAACC
>PVIH01026373.1:0-18880 GCA_004025045.1 Sigmodon hispidus | reverse complement strand
TTAAAAAAAAAAAAAAAAAAAAAAAAAAAAAAAAAAAAAAAAAAAAAAAAAAAAAAAAAAAAAAAAAAAAAAAAAAAAAAAAAAAAAAAAAAAAAAAAAAAAAAAAAAAAAAAAAAAAAAAAAAAAAAAAAAAAAAAAAAAAAAAAAAAAAAAAAAAAAAAAAAAAAAAAAAAAAAAAAAAAAAAAAAAAAAAAAAGCAACTTTGACAAGAAGTTCCTTAACATAATAAAATTTACACAGCAGTAATCTACAGAGTCAGTCCCCTCCCCCCCCCCCTTATGTCAGCTGTCCGCTGTACTTTCTGCATGGCCTGGCCTTAACCAGAAATGTTTCTTTGGCCACCTAGAAAAATACTAGATTTTGTCAGTAGAGGGCACTGGAGGACACAACAGGGTTTCCTGGAGGCTTCTGGGCATACAGCTAACACCAACCACAAAACTTGCTTGCCATGTGCATTATTACCTGGGGGTAGGGTTAATTCTAAGAATTTAAAGGACTCAACAGCAAATCTGCAGTGCTTTACTTTAACATATTAAAAGAGGAAAAGGTAATCTCAATGAATGAAAATAGTCCATTGTATACATCTGACCATTCATTTGATGGGAGAGAGGGCCGGAAGGATCGAGGGAGGAGGGGAAAACAGAACATTTAAACCAGCCATTGTGCATACTCCTCCGATGCCTGTCTCAAACAACAACAAAAACCAGCAGATAGAGGACTGGGATATAGCTCAGTAGCAGAGTGTTCTCCTGGCACACCTGGTGCCTGGGATTCAATCCAAGCACCACAAGAAAAAAAAAAAAATATTTTCAGATTACATCTATGAAGCAATGTAAGAATGAACAAAATGTTTCTTACATAAGTGAAATTTAAAAGGCTGAATAAAATTGTATTTGCCCTTAAATTTCAGCTGAGTACTGTATTCAGATGGTAATGCTGTACATAGTTTTTCATTAGCCTTTGTGTTGTTGTTTTGTGTGGGGGAGGGTGTTTGTTTGTTGTTATTGTTTTGAGACGGTTTCTCTGTGTAGCCCTGGCTGTCTTGGAACTCACTGTAGATCAGGCTGGTGGCCATTTCTGAAATCCACCTACCTCTGCCTCCTAAGTGCTGAGACTAAAGGTGTGGACCACCACCTGGATTCTGTTCATGAGTTTTTGGGGTTTTTTTAATTCCCATTCATTAGTCTTATGGTTGGTTTTCTTTCCTTTATTAATTCATTTTGAGCTAGTATGATGGCACATGCCTTTAATCTTGGCACTCAGGAGGCAGAAGCAGGCAGACTTTTGTGAGTTCAAGAACAGCCTGATCTACATAGAGAGTTCTAATCCAGCCTGAGGTACATAGTAGGACATTGCCTCAAAAAATGTATTGTGCTAGGTGTGGTTGTGCAGCCTGTAGTACAAACACTTAGAAGTCTGAAGCAGCTGGAGCTACAGCGCCAAACCTACCTAAAGAACCTTTAAATCACTTATTTATTTAATATTTATTTTGCTGCCTCTGTATTTTATAAGTCAGATTGTGTGCATGAATGCATGTGTGCGTGTGTTCATTTGTCTCCAGATACACTCATGTGTGAACCTGTGCATGAACATGTGTGAGTGTGTGTAGAGACCAGAGGTCAGCCTTAAGTGTAGTTGTTTTACAGTGTATATGTGTGTATCAGAGTATGCAAGTACATAGTGTACGTGCAGGGTCCTCTGAGGCAGGAAGAAGGCGTCCAGGCCCCTAGAACTGAAATTACATGTAGTTTTGAGCCACCTAGCCCCCTGCAAGAGAGTAAGCACTCTTGACCATAGACCTTCTCTCTAGCTTCCCACCATGTTTTTGAAGACAAGGTTTCTCACTATTACTGTGGGACTATGCTCTTCTACATTGTAAAGATTTGTTACTCTAAATATTGGTGTAATAAAACACTGATTGGCCAGAAGCTAGACAGGAAGTAGAGGCGGGGCAATGGGAACCTGAAGAGCAGAAGGCAGATGCAAGCCAGAAGCAGAGGAAGGAAGATGAGAATGCTGCAGTGAAGAAAAGGTACCAGCCACATGGCCAAATATAGATAAGAATCAAGGGTTAGTTTAAGAGAAAAAGTTAGCAAGTAATGAGCCTGAGTTGTGGACCAACAGCTTGTAATTAATATGAGCCTCTGTGTGATTACTTGGGACTAAGCAGCTGTGGGTCCAGACGTCAGGGCTAGGTGGGACTGAGAAACTTTCTGACTACACACTATCATGAAAATCAGTGTTGGGGCTGGAGAGATGGCTCAGTGGTTAAGAGCACCGTCTGCTCTTCCAGAGCACCCGGGTTCGATTCCCAGCACCCACATGGCAGCTAACAACTGTCTATAGTTCCAGTTCCAGACAAATACCAAGGCAAATAAATAAATAAATAAATAAAGTTAAAAAAAATTAAAAAAAAAAAAAAAGAAAAAAAGAAAATCAGTGTTTAGTCAGGCTGAATAGCCAGGTAGCCTGCAAGTCCCAGAGCTGTGCCATCTCCACCATCACCTTGGAGCCAGGATTCCAAGTATGCAGCACCTGGTTTTTCTGTAAATGCTGAGGCCCAACTCGGGTCTTCATGCTTATACGGCAAACAATTTACCTCCTGAGCATTTCTTCAGACCAGTAAAAGAATTTAAAAGTTGCAGCCAGGAATGATTGTTGTATGAAGTTTCTGGCCCAGACTTTCGGACCTAGCCCAGAGATTTGAACCCACTCTCAGCCCCACTGCCACTTAGGCCCAAATTATCACACAGATGCTTGTATTAATTACATTCTGCTTGCTGACTGGCCTGGGGCCCAGGCATATAAGTTGCTAACTCATTAACCTTAAACTAACCCAGGATTCTTATCCTGTTCAGCCATGCATTGTGGTACTTCTTCTTAGAGCAGCATTTCACCTTCTTTTCTCTGCTTCTGCTGGTGACTCATCTGGCTCTCTCTGGCATCTCTGTGGCATCTCTGCTCTGTTCTTCCTGTTGCCAGAGTTTTAGTCTGGTAGCCCCACCCACACGTCCTGTCTTCCTTTGGCCAATCAGCATTTTTATTAAACCAGTAGGTGGGACTATTATTTACAATGCTATAACATAATCCCACTACAAATGATGGCATCTGTCTTTAATCTCAGCATTTAGGAGACAGAGTTACTGAATCCTGGTCTACATAATGAATTCTAGGCCAGCCAGCCTACAGAGTGAGACACTCCTTAAATATAAAAGCACCGTCCTCCTCAGAATTTTATGAGTAGAAATTTTTGTTTGAAATAGGGTCTCACTATTAGAGTCCTTTCGCCCTAGAACTTGCTATGTAGACCAAGGAGAGTTTTGGGGGTTTTGTTTGTTTTGGGGGTGGGGAAGGTTTGAGACAGGGCTTCCTCTGTGTAACCCTAACTATCCTGGAACTCAGTTTGTAGACCAAGCTGGCTTCAAATCACAGATATCCACCTGCCTCTGCTGGGATTAAAGTTGTGTACTACCACTACCAGAGTGTTTTTATTTTTAATCTCTTTACCTCGTTTTATATGTATGATTGTTTTACCTGCATGTCTATATGTGCATCATGTGCATCCAATGCCCTTGAAGGCAGCAAGAAGGCACTGAATCCCCTGGAGTTACAGTTGTGAGCATACATGTGGGAGCTGGGAACTGAACCCAGGTCCTCTGCAGGAGCACCCAGTGCTCTTGATCTCTGAGCCATCTCTGATTTAATTCTGAGCAATCAAATGTCCAGGTGACTTACCTGCTGCTCTTTCTTAAGAAACATTTCGATCTCCATATGAACTCGGTTCTCTTCTTCAGTTTTCGTTCTTAGTTTCTGTAATGCACCAAACACAGGCAGGCTCTCTACTCAGCAAGGCTGAGCTCTGACCCCAGGAATGCATGCCAAGTCTTCCCTACAAAGCTATCATTTGTGTTTCACAAATGCTGCAGAGCCATGGGCTAACACCTCCTTAGACTCACACAAGAACCCCAGAAAAAAAATCACAGTTCAGTCATCTGAAGGAAAAAAAAATGCTTCAAGGGTACAAGATTCTCTGCCCAGAGAATTACAGAATTCAAGATGGCTCACACCCGAATCCCAGCCAGCACTGTGGAGGCTGAGGCAGGCAGATCCATATAAGGCCAGCCCTGTACTGCAAAGTGAGTTTAAGGCCTGAACTACAGAAGCCAATGTTGAAGAAGAGGAGGAAGAAGAAAAGGAAAGAACACAAAAACATAACAAAAAGCAGGGTCGGGGGTGGCTCCAGAGCACGTGGACAGTGAACTCTCTCAGTAGCCTTCTCCAGGTCACATGAAGAAGCAGGAGGTATAGCCATTAAATCTCCAACCACAAATATCTAAGACCCCACCAAGTCTGATATGTTTGACCTCAAGGACTGTACTGGTCATGAAGAAGACCTTCATCGTCCTCTCCTCTCCCTTGGCTAGCATATCATCAAGAATGACAGCTTGCTGAGGCAGGAGAGAGCGCAGCACTTAGGAGTGCATACTGCTCTTGTTGCAGCACCTGAATTGGGTTCCCGCTACGCAGAATGGATGACTTGAAACCAACCACCTATAATCCAGCTCCATGGCCCACTGCCTCTAGACTTCCTGGCACTCACGTGCACCTACCTATACATGATTTTTTTATTTATTTATTTATTTATTTATTTATTTGCCTTGGTGTTTGCCTGGAACTGGAACTACAGACAGTTGTTAGCTGCCATGTGGGTGCTGGGAATCGAACCCGGGTCCTCTGGAAGAGCAGACGGTGCTCTTAACCGCTGAGCCATCTCTCCAGCCCCCACATGATTTTAAAATATGGAGCCGGAGTTACAGGAGGTTGTGAACCTCATAACGTGAGTCCTGGGAACAGAAGGCAGGTCCTCCGGAAGAAATGTGTGTGCTCTTTGTTTTTCTAGACAGGGTCTCTCTGTCTAACACAAGCAGCCCTGGAACTCACACTTTAGACCAGGCTGGCCTTGAACTCACAGACAACTGTCTGCCTCTGCCTCTCAAGTGCTGGAATTAAAGGATGTACCACAGGCTGGCTAATAAATGCATATACTCTTAACAGCAGATCCACCTCTCTGGCCCAAAATAAATCATTTTTTTAAAGTGACATCCCACATGACATCATCAAGTCATCTACCTGGGGTTTTGTTTTGTTTTGTTGTTTGTTGATACTGGAAGGTGGACTAGGAATCTGACACATGTCACTGGGCTCCATCTCCAAATAGCCTAGTATAGCATAGGTTACCTCAATCTCCTCCAGCAAGAGTTCTTCTGCTCTGTTACATTTCTTCTGAGTCTGGGAAATCTGCAGCTCAGTATTTCTTTTCATAAAAAGATTTTCCAAATTGGTTTTGGCCTTCATCTCTTGTAACTGATCCTTGAGGTGAGCAATGTATTCGTTCCCATTCTGCAGAGATGAGACCGGGTTTCTGAACTAAAAATCCATTGTGCATATAAGTCAACAGGAAGCTGGCTTTCTCCCAGCACACTAAGGGAAATGTTCTCAGTCATCACGATATGAACAAAAAATGAGTCTCAGCATCAGGAGGAGCATCATAAAGCTTATCACAGATTCCAGGACAACCAGGACCACAGAGTGAGAATTTGTCTCATTAAAAAGAAAAACATTGCTGGGCATTGTGGAACACACTTTTAATCTGTGCACCATGGAGGCACAGGCCGCTGGGTTTCTGTGCATTTGAAGCCTGCCTGCTTACAGGGCAGGTCCTAGACCAGCCAGAGCTACACATTGACACCCTGCCTCAAAAAGAAGAAAAAAATGAAGCCGCATGTAGAGGTATGTACCTATAACCCCAGCCCATGGGAAACCAAGGCAGAAGGAGCAGAAGTTCAAGGTCAGCCTTGGCTACATCTTTAGCTGCTCAAAGGCAGCCTCGACTATTTCCAAAAGGCAGAGGGGCTGGCCAGAAGGCTCAGTGGAGCACCTGCCACCAAACCTTATGATCTGAGTGGGTCCCAGGGACCCGTGTGGCTGTCCCTCAGCTTATCCTCTGACCTAGGGGCTGACTTTGGTTCCCAGCACCTGTTCTGGGTCGCTCACAACAACCTGTGACTCCAGCTCCAGGATTCAACACCCATATTCTGGACTCCTTGAGCAACACACACAGACATACACACACATACAAACCATGCAGCAGCACACATGCATGCACACACTCAAACATACATGCTTACACATAATATTTAAAATCTTTTAACCACCCCCCCCCAAGAAGGCTATGGCAGAGGCCTATAGCAAACAGAAGGTTTATATTATATCATGTAATATTTTATTATGTAACTTTTTATAATTTCATATAACACTGGCTGTGTAAGAAAAAAAGAAGAAACCTAAAACATCTGGTTTAATGCTATTACCTTAGGCTTCTGGAATTTTCTAATTTCCTTCTTGCTTCACATAAACATATTTTGCCAGCATGTCTCACACAAACAAATTAGTGATAGTGTGAAACACAGAGTAAAATATAAATCCTAGCTGGCTTTAGATGCTAAAATCATGGCTGAGGTATGCCAGCATTTGAACTGAACAGTGGACCCATTTCCATATCTTCCAAACAAGCAACACACACCAGCAGAGGTACAGCACTACAGACGAAGAAACTTGACTCATCAATTTCTTCCAAGATCTTTCACTCAGAGATCTTCCTTCACTGTCACTCTGCTTGTCTTCAGAGCCTACTGCTTCCCAGTGACCAAGATCCTCAGACTGATGTGGTATATTTGGGGGGGTTGACAACAGACCAGACTTCCTGCTCCAAGCCCCAGCTGCCTTCGCACATGGTCTCTGAACATATCATTGAATCCAGAGAAGATGATGTAGCTCTGGAGCAGTCAGCCAATTAGAGGATGTAAGGTCGCTGTCAGAAGTGAGTCAAAGCATGTTACAAGTAGAGGAAGATCTCACGCTGGCCCTGGCTTGTAGAGCACGGGCTTCAAGACATTTGAAAGCTCCATTCTGGAGAGATTTTCATCTGTCGGCCATGCCCGGCTGCCTCTGTGGTTGGATGGGAAGAGAAGGCAGGGATGCTGCTCACAGAAGTAAAGAAACCCACACTCACAGCATGCAGTTCAGACATGGGTGTTGGGGTGCACTCCTCTGATTCTGTCACTTAGGATGCTAAAGTAGAGGGTAGGGGTTTCAAGCCAGCCTGAGCTACATGAGACCAAACATACTTATGCTGCCACAGTTCTCTATTCAAGTAACATTTCCATTTGACCATGCTCAGCACTGAAGTGGGGGATGTGAGGCATTTACAATGGCGGAAAGTTGATTCCAAATTCTGCAGTCTTTAGAGAATCAAGAATTTTTAAGTTATGATAGTTATTTCAGGAATGGAAACTTAAGTAAAGTCTATACAATTAGGGAGAAAACTTAAGTGTAAACTAGCTTTTATAATCTTCACAAGTGGGGAAGGGAGCTTGAATAAGGATATACAAGGATAGAAAGTGTGACTTCTTTGTTATAATAATAAAAAAATAAAATAAAATAAAAAAAGAAAGAAATGCAAAGATCAAAAACAAATCTTCACAGGTAAGAAAGATGGTATTTAAAAAATACAAGCAAAGAATTAATATAGGTAAAGATTCAAGACCAACACCCAAGACACTTTGTAACTAACAAACACACAAGTAGAAGTCCAGCAATTTGTTAAGAACACTGAAAGATTACGTCTTGGAAGCTAGGTGATGGCTCAGTGGGTAAAAGTGCTGGTTATACAGGCATGGGGACCTGAATTCAAGTCCCCACAGTGGGCAAAGACACTTGTTGCCATGCCTGACAGACTGAATTCAATCCCCAGTACTCACAATGGTGGAAGATGTGGAATATTCCTTTACACTGTGTGAACATGTGTCACTATGATTGATTTAATAAAGAAGTTAACAGGTCTATAGCTAGTCAGGATAAGGTTAGGCAGGAGAACCTGACTAAGGGCCTGGGGAAGAAGAGGATGGAATTACAGGAGTCTTGAGGAGAGAAGCAAGAGAAACCTATTGTACTGAGATAAGGCACCAAGCCACACTGCTGAGGGTAGATAAGAAATATGGGTTAATTTAAGTTCTAAGAGATAATTAGTAACAAGTTTAAGCTATCAGTTAAGTTGATATAATAATAAGTGTCTGGGGGGTTATTTGAGTGCTGGTGGTCCCAACTTAAAACCTCACTGTAGTCAGAAGTTTCTGTGATCCCGCCCAGCTGATCCTGCAGCCAGTTAGTCCCAAAGAAGCACACAAAGACTTATGTTAATTACATGTTGTTTGGTTTATGGGTCAGGCATATTACTGTCTAACTCTTATACTTTAAGTTAACCCATATTTCTTATTTATGTTTAGCCATGTGCCTTGGTACCTTTTTCTCATCTTCCTTCCTTTGCATCTGGCTTCATCTGCTGCTCTGCTCTTCTGCTTCCCATGATTCACCTAGTCTGTTTGCCCCACCTCTGCTTCCTGTCTAGCTACTTGACCAATCAGTGTTTTATTAAACCAATAGAAGTGACAAATATTTACAATGTACAAGGGCATAGTCCCACAGCACCCTGCCTACAAATGGCTTTCCAATATCCATCCTGAGAAAGCTTAAAGAAGGTTCTAAACATATAGAAATGGAGCAAAACATTGCTTCCTCACCTCTAATGTAGGGAGAAATATGGAGACACATCTCCAGGCAGCTGCTTACAGATGGAGCCAGCTGCTGCCAACCACCATGCACTAGCACCATTCACTAAGATGAGCAGTGAGGCTGGCTGATACAACAATTTAAGATTTGTCTAATGTGATAAAAAGAAACAATACAGATGCTCAGCAAAAACAGATCCAGATGGAAAAAAAACTCATAATGAATTACAGTGTGTGTGTATGTGTATACATATATCTGCATGCTTGGGAGAGAAAAGGGAAAGGATACATACAGTTATAGATTAAAAATAGTTTAGAAATAATAAAACCCTAAAAGGGAATAAAGTAAAAAAAAATCTAAGAAGCCATGTAAAGATGGGAAATAGAGTCTGAATTTTTTGATTGTTAATAAATAAATGACTGGCTGCTGAGACATTGGATTACTAAGGCTGCTGGATTAAACCAACCTACATATTTTTAAAATGTCTTGACTTCAAAATGGAAATCAAAAGACACATTGCTTTAGAGTAGAGGCTATGCTTTTATTCCCACAGAAAACAAAAGGCTATGGATTCGTTCCAGGTGGATATGGAAGGTTTGAATGGGAAGACCCCCTGAAAATCCTGGCTACAGACATAAAGAAATAAACCTAAAAAAAAAACCAAAAAAACAAAACAACAACAACAACCAAAAAAAAAAAAAAAAACCTACAAGACATGTGACATATATTTTAACCTGTTCAAATATAAAACAAAAAAATCATCTTTGGCTGACTCATATACAATGCTCAGTCTATACTTGTATTAATACAGATATATATGTTACCTTTAAAAGTCTATGTAATTTCAGAACAAGGGGACCAGATACCAATAAAGATGAATGGCCCAGGTGACTCAATGTCTCAGATCACCTCTGTTGCAGTTTCTTCAGCACTCTGCATCCAGAACAGTTTCAAGGCTGCTGGCTGAAATGGTCCAGCCTCATAAACTACTCTAGCCAAGAGTTAACAATTATCCTGATTTTTCTCAAGGTACCTACAGACAACAAACAGTAGACTAGAGAATGATGCCCACATTCTCAAGAGACAAGGTATGAGTGGGTTTTGGCTATTCAATGGATTATGGATGTTTGTCATTGTTTAGAGGGGTTGGTTGCAAATTGATATTGGTCATAGTCAGGAAGAAAAGCTAAACAAAAGAGTTTAATTCAAAGATCTCTTTGTAAAGGAAAAAAAGGGGAATATGATACAGAAATGATGATATAAAAGGCATATTGTTGAACCTACTTTAATCCAAAACATAACTATTAATCTCAAGATAATTTACACTGGTATGGATTTTGGTATGAAATTTAAAGTTATTTATGCTACACTGTATGTATATTTCTACTCTAGTTTGGGGTATTATGCTTATGCAACTCATGTATTTAAAAATTTAGTGAATAATCAAAAATACAGGGTAGTAGTTAGTCATCTATAATAGTAAAGCTTATAGTCATGTTAGGTATGTTTTCAAGGTCATATAAAATATATATATATATTTGCTTTCTGAGACAAGGCTTCTCTATATAACAGTCCTGGCTGTCCTGATATACAGATATATTTAGATAGATAGATGGACTTCAAAGACCTACAGAATATGGCATTTAATATGTTTAATAACCCAACGCTTTTCATGTCAGTGACACATGCACTCATGATAGCACCAATCTACTTCAGAGAAGATCCTCCTGAGGTCTTTGATACAATTAAAGACTAAATAATTAGACTTAAAGTTTTCCTTAGTTTTGATAAAAAGGTAAATTAAGTATAAAACTTTAAATTCACAAAAATAAGATAGTATTTTCTCTAAACTTGGCAAATACAAATGTACTGAATATTATAACTGAAATTCTTACTTGATAACTGTTTTGTTGTATATAATTTTACTATTTTAATGTTAAAACCTTCCTTTTTAATTAGACAAAAGGGGAAAAATGTGGGCTGTTCCTTTACATTGTGTGAATATATGTCACTGTGATTGGTTTAATAAAGAAGCTGATAAGGTTAGGCAGAAGAACCTGACTAAAAGAATGCCGGAAAGAAGTGGACGGTCTCTGGAGTCATGAGGAGATGTGGAGAGAAGCAAGAGGAACCTGCCATACTGAGAAAAGGTACTAAGTCATGGGTTAATTCAATTTGTAAGCGCTAGTTAGTAACAAGTCTAAACTATCAGCCAAACATTGATTTTATTTTTATTTTATGCAAATTGGTGTTTTGTCTGCATGTATAACTGTGTGAGGGTGTCAGATCTTGGAATTACAGACAGTTGTTAGCTGCCATGTGGATGCTGGGAATCGAACTCAGGTCCTCCAGAAGAACAGCCAGTGCTCTTAACCACTAAGCCATCTCTCCAGCCCCAGTCAAGCATTTATAATTAATAATAAGTCTCTGTGTGGTTATTTGGGAAGGGACTGATGGGACAGAAAAGTCTGCCTATAGGAAGAAAGCCAGCCCCTGATAATTGTCCTCTGACCTCTACATACATGCAAACACACACACTAAACAAACAAACAAACAAACAAACAATATAATTAAAATTATCTTGAAAGCCAGGTATTGCTGGGTATGGTAGCACATGTCTTTAATTTCAGTATTACAGAGTCACAAACAAGTGGATTCCTGAGAGTTCTCAGCCAGCTTGATCTACATAGTGAGTTTCAGAGCTACATAGTGAGTCTTTGACTAGTAATTAATAATAGTACTTATTATTATTTAATATTAATATATTTAGTAATAATATGTGTTAAAGCCAAGTATCACTGGGTTGTGAAGACAGAGATCCTATGATTGAGCTGGCAGCCAGCCTAGCTGAAATGGTAAGCTCTTGGGTCAATGAGAGACCCTGTCTCAAGGCAGTAAGATGGAAAGTGACAGAGCAACACATCCACCATCTTCCTATGGCTTCCACATGTTCTCACAGGGGCACACACACTAGCACTCACATGTGCATACGCCCTTACTCACATACACACACAGGAGATAATGAACCAGTGCTTTGTATATGCTAAGCAAGCACTTTCCCATTACACTACCTCCCAGATCCCCTTTATTTAATTTCTCTGAAGCAGAGCCTATCTTATATAGCAAAAATATATATACTTGCTCTATAGCCCAAGCTGTCCTCAAACTTCAAATTCCCCTGCCTCAGCTCCCCCCATCCTCCCAGTATAGAGATTACAGGTTAGCACCATTATGTCTGGCTGCTACCAGTATTTTTTAACATCTCTCTCTCTCTCTCTCTCTCTCTCTCTCTCTCTCTCTCTCTCTCTCTTTGCTATTTGGCCGGAGCCAATTTCAAATTCACAATCATCTTTCCTCTGCATACTGGAGTTACAGGCATGCATTATCATGCTTTGAACATTCAAAAACCATTTTAGGGGGCTGGAGAGATGGCTCAGAGGTTAAGAGCACTGATTGTTCTTCCAGAGGACCTGAGTTCAATTCCCAGCAACCACATGGTGGCTCTCAACCATCTATGACATCTGGTATTCTCTTCTGTATACTGTATGCATAATAAATGAATAAAATCTTAAAAAAAAAACAAAAACAAACAAAAAAAAAGCCATTTTAGGACTGGAGAGATGGCTCAGTGGTTAGCAGCACTGGTTGTTCTTCCAGAGGACCCAGGTTGGGTTCCCAGCACCCATATGGCAGCTCACAACCATCTGCACCTCCAGTTCCAGGAGATCTGATGCTCTCTTTGGCCTCTAAGGGCACCAAACATGTAAGTGATCCACAAATACACATGCAGACAAAACACCTATACACATAAAATAAGCAAAAAATACTTTAAAATTAAAATTGGCCAAGCCTGATGGCCTATGTCTTTAATTCCAGCATTTGGGAGGGAGAAGCAAGTGGATTTCTGTGAGTTTGAGGCAATCTTGGTCTACGTATAGTGAGTTCCAGGCCTCATTGCAAAAACAAACAAACAAATAAAAGGAGATAGGAGATGACTCAGTTGGGTGGTGGTTTAAATGAGATATCATAGACTCAGATATTTGAATACTTGGTCCCCAGTTGGTGGAACTGTTTGGGAAGGATTAGGACGTAAACACTTCAGGTGGCTTTGAGGTTTCAAAAGCCCAGGTCATGCCAGTTAGTTCCTCCCTCTCTCTCTCCCTGTCTCCTCCCTCCCCCCCCCCTTTTTTTTAATATTTATTTTTATTTTATGTGAATTGGTGTTTTGCCTGCATGTATAACTGTGTAAGGGTGTCAGATCTTGGAATTACAGACAGTTGTGAGCCACCATGTGGATGCTGGGAATTGAACCCAGGTCCTCTGGAAGAACAGTCAGTGCTGTTAACCGCTGAGCCATCTCTCCAGCCCTCCCTCTCCCCCTTATAAGCTCTCAGTTACTGCTCCAAAGCCTGCCTGCTGCTGCCATGGACAGGGGAGCAACAGTGGCCCAGGAGTTCCAAGGGGCTGGCCCCCAGAGTTCTGCCTCACACACGCTTGCTCCTTTTCCTCTCTCTTCTCTCTCCCCCATCTCTGGCACTCTCCCTCTGGGATCTGACCATTTAGTCCTGGCTGGCCTGGAACTCACAGGTCGGCCTGCCTCTGCCTCCTGAGTGCTGGAATTAAAGGTGTGCACCAGGAATCTTCCTCTCTCCTGTAAAGCACCCCAGCAGAGCTGAGTCGTGGTGGCTCACACCATTAGGCTTTTCACAGCTGACCCTTCCATGCAGTGGGTTTAGCTCTGTGGCCTTGGTGTCATCTCACAGGAAAGTCTTACCTGGACCTGCATTTGCCGTTCCTTTTTGACATCAACTAACTGTTTTTGAAGAGTTCTTATCTGTCTTCTCCCTTTTTCTTCCCTAAAAGAGGAAAGACTGTTAAGAACCGGGTTTCTCAAATGTTAGGATCAGCTGGACATTAAAACATCAGGTTCTTGTCAGGTGGTGGCACACATTTTTAATCCCAAGGCAGAGGCAGGCAGATAGCTGAGTTCGAGGCCAGCCTGGTCTATAGAGTGAGTTCCAAGACAGCCAGGCCTACACAGAGAGACCCTGTATAGAAAAACAAAACAAAAGTCTGATGAGTCATCAGGACAAGCAAATGGCCCAGCAGCAGGTGGCGGTGCTAGCCTTCATGCCTGACAACCTGCATCAGATCCCACAGAGCCACAGTGGAGGAAAGATTAACTGCCACAAGTTGCCCTCTGGCCTCCACGCTTGCACTTGAGTGCACACACTAAATAAATTTGTGTGAAAAATAGAAAAAGATTGAGTCCCATCCCCTGCCATTATCCTAACATTTGCCAAAGACTCAGAGGCTCTGCAGGTGCTTGTGCACCTGACCACCTGCAGTCTGAGCCACACCAGGACCCTCCTCACCTGCTCTACCCACAACATAGCCACTTTCTGGTCCACCAACCGCTTGGCCTTACACCGATGGCAACTGGTGAGTGATCCCCCTCAGCTAGCCAAGTGCTTCCAGAGTCTCCGGCAGATGGGTCCGCCCATATTTCTCTGGCAGACTTACCCACCCCCAAGTCCCTTGGGGGAGGCTTTGTTTTTGACCAGATTTTGCCCTCACCCTTGTCTCCTCTAGCCCTCCAACTGTGATGGTGACGACCCCCTATTTGACTTGTGCCTTCTTTATTCAGTCCTGCGTGGGTCCTTGAGACACTGGACCTCTCTCTGTTTCACCTGTGGGAACTGCGGCATCAGCTTCCTCGTTCCCCTTGGATATGTTTTGGAGACCCTCCGATCTCTCTCCGTTCCAGCTGAATCTGGCCTCAGTATGCCACCGACCAAGCAAGTAGGGAAAAATCAAAAATTCCCCACTTTCAATTTCTTTTTCTTCACCGTTTGGTCCCCTGTCAAAGTGGGAGTCAGACCTTGGCGCGTACCGTGGGGGGTGGAGGGGGGCGAACAGGCCAGCTGCTGCATGCAGTGTGCGCTGAGCTGACCCTCCTTAGGTATATATGGATCATTCGTTTGTGAATTTGATTCCAAATTTTGGAGTTCGAATCTTGATTGAGCTACCGCTTCCCCCTAGCCCGCTGTGTTCTCCCTGTGGCAGGCACTCCGGCTCTTGCTGTCGGTGACGCGAATCTGTGTCCCCCCCACCCCCCACCCCTCGCAGCTGCAGCTCCCACCTCCTTCTTGGAACACCCGCACCGTGTTCTGCTCTAAGACTCTCTCTCTCTCTCTCTCTCTTCTTCAACGGACTCAGATTTTCTTATATCTTGGCCTTAGTTACAAATCAATGGCCAAATATTAGTGAACTTGGTTTCCAAATTCTCACAAAGCGTTAACAACTACTACGACATAAACAAATGATCCCAAATCTCCTTTATCTAAACTTGCCCTGCTCAACACTTCCAAAAATCTCTTAATTCTGAGGTTCTGCTTCGACACTCTTAAAAATCTTTTATCTCTTTCATCTTTTGCACGCTGCTCTCAATAAATAAATAAATAAATCCTAAGATTATCCTGTAGACTCTTATCTCAGGATTTGTATGTTGTTCCTCAGTTATGATTTAAAATCTATACAATCTGTAACAAAATTTGGCTTGCAACTTATAACAAAAGGCTTATTATAATTAAAGCTCTATACATATATGTGATTCAACTCTATATATTTATGTATGTAACTTGGATTCAACTCTGTGTATATTTAAGCATATAACTTGGATATATGCTTATACACACACACACACACACACACACACACACACACACACACACACACACACACACGGGCTGGAGAGATGGCTCAGCAGCTATTCTTCCAGTGGACCCAGGTTTACGTGGCAGTTCATGGCTGTCTGTAATTACAGTCCCAGGAGATCTGAAATACTCACACAGGCATACAGGCAAGCAAAACACCAATTACATAAAATTAAAATAAATTAATGTACATATACACATATATAGATTTACTAGGAAAACAGGTGTTTTTAAACAGCAACCATGTGGCTGTCCTCCATCTCAGCTGGTGACCTCATGAGGATGTAAGTAGCCACATGACTGGCACCTACTTTTATTAAGGTTAAAAAGTACATGCCAGGGCTGGAGAGATGGCTCAGCGGTTAAGAGCACTGACTGCTCTTCCAGAGGACCCGGGTTCGATTCCCAGCACCCACATGGCAGCTCACAACTGTCTGTAGTTCCAGGCAAACACCAAGGCAAATAAATAAATAAATAAATAAATAAATAAAGTTTTTTTAAAAAAAAAAAGTACATGCCATGTAACTTCACCATCTTAAGATGAGCACATGGTATAAAGCAAAAACTGTAAAACTTCTTTTTTTTTTTTTTTTTTTTTTTTTTTTTTTTTTTTTTTTTTTTTTTTTTTTTTTTTTTTTACGATTCATTTATTCATTATGTACAGTGTTCTGTCTGCATGCAGACCAGAAGAGGGCACTGGAACTCCTTACAGATGGTTGTGAGCCACCATGTGGTTGCTGGGAATTGAACTCGGGACCTCTAGAAGAAGAGCCAGTGTGCTCACTCTCTAAGCCATCTCTCCAGCCCCAACACCTGTAAAGCCTCTTAGCTCTGTTTATCACTACATCTCCTTTAGACT
The DNA here is from genome assembly GCA_004025045.1 of Sigmodon hispidus. Classification (NCBI taxonomy): domain Eukaryota; kingdom Metazoa; phylum Chordata; class Mammalia; order Rodentia; family Cricetidae; genus Sigmodon; species Sigmodon hispidus. The sequence goes on along the minus strand of PVIH01026373.1, from coordinate 2,677 downwards.
AAGGAAGCAACACATCTCAAATGTTTTGGATTGATGTGGACTTTTATATGACGATAGAAATTTAAGGTTCTATTTGCTACAACATACTGTATTTGTGATTCAACTCTGGTTTAGAATATATTGTATATGATAAATTTAAGGTTATAAAGGTCTATTCAGTTTAACAAAAGATAATTTAAGATGTAGATTCAACTACTTATGTTTTTTTTCTAACTATACAATACCAAGCTGATAAAAAAAACAACAACTAAGTAACAGCATATGTTTGACAAATAAGGTTTATTTGATAATCAAGATCTATAAACTCCTAAGGTCTACTCAGGTTCACAGCAATATTTGCCTAACTTCTTTGTTTACTTTGTTAAGCTTTAGTTATCTGGATAAACTAAGCCATCCAAAAATTACAATGGCCTATGATGGTGTACTTAAAAGGATCAGTAAAGTTTCCAGCCTTTCTAGGAACTATATCTATGATTAAAAGTTTTATTTTAATACTAGAAGAGCTTTGATTCCAAAATGGTTATTTTTAAGGCTAAATCTAACAGGGATAGACAGTAAAACCCTAGTCTTATAAAAGCTACTAATTTATTGTAAAATGTTAAGGATAATAAGAAATACAAGTTAATAGTCACCTTATAAGTGATCAAATTCTTTAATATGTTCAGAATTACAGAACTATACTTGTAGTCATGCTAAGTACTTTGTATTTAATTACAAGAATAAGCCTTATTTGACCTCCTGTATTAGTTTTCAAAGCTTGTTTCTAACAACTAACTAGAGACAAGCAAAGTTTGTCTAGCTTAGATATACTTAATAGATAATGGTCTTCAAATGCCTCTAAGATCTGCAAAATATGGCATTTAAGATGTTTAATTAAAAAACAGCTGTTGGTGATAGAAAGACATGTCAGCTCCTGGCAGTATCCCGTATCTCATCCAAAGAAGATGGTAGACAGAGAAGAACCTCCACCTAGAGTTTGCTTTAAATGTGGCAAAACTGGCTACTAGACAAAAAACTCTCCTTCACCTCAACTTCGCCATCATGCTGTCCAAACTATGGACAAAAAGTGAGTCAACTGTCCCACTCTGCCTAAGACAAAGCAGGCAGTGCCCCCAAGTTCTTACTCCACGGGAAAGTTTGTCAGATCCTCTGGGTCTGGCAGCCACACACTGATGTCGGTCCAGGACCTCTGTCCCAGAGATCACCGGGGATCTCGGGTAATCATCATTTTTAATAGATTTGGAAGCTGCCTGGTCTGTACTTCCTGCTTACTCAGGTAGAATTCATCCTTCTTGCATCTCTGATGGCATTGATGACCTAGCTAGTGATGGCTTTGTCAGCTTCACAGCGACTCCCAAGGCTTCCGCTGCCTCCTCAGTTCTCTTCATGTGTCAAAGTCAGGCCTCAGGCCTCACCTTTCTAGAGCTACTACTAGGTCTAGACACAATTTACCTTGCTTCCAGATTCAAAATAGAGATAAACTCACAAAACATATTTCAATGTAACTTTTTACTATTTATTTTTTTAAAATATTAATTTTTATTTTATGTGAATTGGTGTTTTGCCTGCATGTATAACTGTGTAAGGATGTCAGATCTTGGAATTATACAGTTGTTAGCTGCCATGTGGATAGGTCCTCCGGAAGAACAGTTAGTGCTCAACCGCTGAGCCATCTCTCCAGCCTCTACTATTTCTTTATTTAAAGGAACTCACTTTATAATGACTTCTTCAAGTAATCAACCACTTGTGTCTCATGGTGGATAGAAAAAAGTAAAAAGTTTATGTAAGGTCTGAGGATATGAAAACTTAGGTTGTGAGGATCTAAGAAAATATTTTGGGTCTAAGAAGGTATTTTAAGGTGAGTAAATGCAAGTTGTACATTGATTGCATATATGGTCAGAAGATGTAGAGGTTCAAATGGTAATAAAGTGATTTAAGGCATATATGGTCAGAAGATGTAGAGGTTTAAATGGTAATAAAGTGATTTAAGGTATATCAAAAGAATGAAAACATTTCTGACCTCTTTCCCTTGCTATGCTACTGTTGTATTAAGACTTCAAAAATTTGGGGGTTTAGCAATAATCAATGATAAGCTATTAATCTATCATTTGCTGCATTTGCTTCCACTGCCACTACCCGAGCACCTTTACAAGGTCCTTCTAGACATTTTAGCTCTGGTAAAACACTGTTATCACAGTCACAAGCTCAAAATTTTAAATTTCCTTTGGTTGTCTGCCATGGGACTATGCTTTTGTAGAGTAAATATCTGTCACTGTAAATATTGGTTTAATGAACCTCTGGTTGGACAGAGGCAGGCAGGAAGTATAGGGGCTACCAGAGGAGAACTCTGGGAAGAGGAAGAGGAGACACAGATATGAGCCAAATGCAGAGAAAGACGAGAATGCTGCACTGAAGGAAAGGTACCATGCCACGTCACTAAACATAGATAAGAACCATGGGTTAGTTTAAGAGTAAGAGCTACCCATCAAAATCCCGACACAATATTTTTTAGACCTTGAAAGAACAATACTCAATTTCATTTGGAATAACAGGAAAGCCAGGATTGCCAAAACAATTTTACTCAACAAAAGAACCTCAGGAGGTATCACCATCCCTGACTTCAAGCTATACTATAGAGCTACAGTAATAAAAACAGCTTGGTACTGGCATAAAAACA
>PVIH01026372.1:0-18884 GCA_004025045.1 Sigmodon hispidus | reverse complement strand
TTGACTGATATATCTATTTGAGCTACTGAGTCTTCCACTTCAGAGATTCTATCTTCCATCTCTTGAACTCTGTTTGTTATGCTTGTATCTGTGGTTCCAGCTTTTTTCTTCAGGTTTTCTATTTTCATCTTTGCCTCATTTTGTGCCTTTTTTATTGCTTCCATTTCGGCTTTTAGTTCCTGGCATGTTTCTTTCACAGGTTTGTTCATCTCTTCCAATTTTTTGTTTGTATTTTCTTCTATTTCTTTAAGGCTTTTTTTTATATCTTCTTTCAGAGCTTCAATGATCATCAAAAAGGAATTTTTGGTGTTGCTTCCTTCTGTTTCCTCTTCATTGCTCAGTTCAGGTCTTGTATTTGTAAGATCACCACACTCTTCTGGAGTTACCATGTTGTCCTTTGTATTATTATGTAATTTTTTGCACTGACGTTTGCCCATGGCTTCCGTGGTTCACAATTAGATGGCTCCTGGTCGGTTGTGGCACTTGGATTTGTGTGCCTCCTGTCACCCGTCTGGTAAGGGTCTGAGTCTGTCCTTCAGATACCCCTGCAGATGTTGGCTTGCTCAGTTCGAGTTTGGCAGCGGGTAGCTGTGCAGCTTCCCTCAGCAGGAGCTGCGGGTCTGGTGACCTGCAGAGTTTATCCACCCCTGCTCCAGAGTGGGCCTGGACTCTACAGACAGCACTTGTCCCGAGAGCGGAATCGAAAGCTATGGGAGCTCGACTCTCCCTCCCAGGCTGGGATATAGGTGCTTGGGCCTGGTGACCCCTCCTCACCTCTGGGTGGTCTGAGTCTGTCCTTCAGAGACCCCTGCAGATGTTGGCTTGCTCAGTTCGAGGTGGGTGGCGGTTAGCCGTGCAGCTTCCCTCAGCAGGAGCTGCGGGTCTGGTGACCTGCAGAGTTCATCCGCCCCTGCTCCAGAGTGTGCTGGGACTCTGCAGACAGCACCTGTCCCGGGAGCGGAACCGGAAGCTATGGGGGATGAACTTCTTTTCTGCTGACCTAGGTGAAAATGTTTGCTTGTTAATCAAACACAGGGGCTTCTGGAGAAAAAAAAAAAATTCTCCACAATTCATTTCAAATGAACTCTGTGAGGTTGTAACTTCAGTAGCTGAGACAATCAGCAATGGCTGTTTAGTAGTTCTTTAAAGTTGTAAATGGATTGCTTTGGATGGGTGCTGCTAAGAACTTTTAATTGGGTTTAATATCTGCCCCATCCATAAAGAGAGGTGAGCCCTGTCATCTCTCTCACTATCTAATAACGAGCAATGAATGCAATGGAATTTTAGATAAAATAAGTACACAGAAATCCTCAGTTGAGATAAAATCATTGACAATACTCTGTCTCAAGATAAAATGAATGGAATTAATTGTCCTTCCAGAAAATGTAGATAGCTTGGGAGCTTGGGACAGAGTAAGCAGTCATGCTAATTGGCAATGCTATGCTCCTGCTTAGTTACCCCATCTTAAAATCCATTGCTCATTGCTGGATATGGGCACACTCTTGTATTTCCACTTTAAATACTGGCCAGAAGGCAATGTAAATCAATGAATTTCCTTTCATAGCAGTTCAAATACAGCACCAGTTAGTCTTTGCTGTTACCTCCAAACTCACTGCAATATCAAATAGCCAAGAAATTAGGATGGCAACTAAGTTACAAAATATATTCAAATCAAAATCATTAACATTTATTAAAAATGTTATTAAATGTTATTAAAATATTTTATTAAAATAACATTTTAATAAAAATGTTATTAAAAAGCCCAGCTTTTTGGCCTTGTACTCACAGAGATCCAGAACTCCTGGAGATTAAGAACTCCTGAAGATCCAGAACTCTCAGAGCAATGTGAGTTTACACTGCTCTGTTATCCCTAGAACCCCAGCAAGAGCTTCAGTTACTCTACAAAACCATGTCTGCTTGCACTCCATCATGACATTCCCTGATGTTAAATTATATGGAAATAATAAAGACAATCTCTGTGTGTATGTGTATACATTTTTGTGTTTGTGTGTGCTCATGTGTGAGTGAAGTGTGTGTTTCTCATTCTATTTCTCTATCTCTCAACACAAAGTGAAAATAATAAAAGCATAATTTAAGATGAGAGAAAAATTTTAAATGCATCCATGAGTGAAAATATCAAATACATGAACCATAGATAAAAATTATATTAAAATCTTAAAGTGAAACTAAAGCAAAATAGATAATATTTAAACATCATTCTTCTAATGATCACAAATATTATACCATAAACATTTATATGATATGTAGTAATATGAAAATGTAGAAAATGTTCTGGGTTTATAGCTTGGATCCTCCTGGTGTTCAATAAAATCTAAAATGCAACACTTTTATTTAAAATTCTTTATACTGTTTCTACAAATTATAAGGAAAGTGTAATACTTAATAAAATGTTAATGAACATAATCATTTTTGTTAATGCTATTTATAGTTCTCAGAAAAAAAAAACAACTCAAGGCCAGAGACACATTATCAAGTATAATATCACTAAGCTACACCTTCAGTCCTCATAATATTTATAAATTCAATTGAATTAATAGAAATAATAAAATGTAAGCAAAAATAGATGATATAACGTTTACTGGCAGTTCAGCTAATAAAAATGAGACAGTCCTTGTATCTTGTAATAGATCAAGTTTTTATTCCGTTGTCCCTTATCATGAGATTCTTAATTCAATCTTACAAAATGCATTAACTGGTCTTTATGTGCTCATTACCATGTTAATTACTACAAAGAATTATATGAAAGAAGACAGGACTTAAATCAACTAGCAAAGGGGAGAGATAAAACATAGCTGAAGTGAAAAATAAGAATATAAACAATGTTGTTATGGGTGCTCAAAAGGGTTTTACAGCTCTGTGCGTGTTCTCTATTTGATCCCAGTAACTCATCCCTCTTTTAACACACTTAGTCCATCCATGAGTTACTGAGGAGCTTTCACCATCAATAAAAGTAAAAAGTAAAGTTACACTATGCAATAACTTATCCTACAAAGTTAGAAAATAAAAAGCTATACAAAAAGGGAATTCTAAATAATTCTGATATTAGTCAGCTAATGCAAGGTATTTCACTGAATGTGTATTTCTTTCAACCACACAGCTAAAATCTAAACATTTTAAAAATAATTTAGTGACCCAACTTCAAGTATTCTACTGTGTCTACTACTGATATATTTTTTTCAGCTTGACAAGTTTTTCTAGAACAACATACCATATACACAGGCTCCCCCATACACTTTCACATGCAAACACACTTTCTCTCTCATACACTGTAAATAAAAAAAATTTCTATAGGTATATCAATACTGGGAAAAGGTATCAAATGTCAGTTCCTTCCATGTAATGAATTGTATTTTATAATTTAAGATTTAGATTAAATAATTTAATTTTGTGTTCTATAATTTTAAGATTTTATGAACTAAGACCTAGGGTATACAAATATTGACAACTCATTCTTTCAAAGAATCCATATAATTGTGGAAAGTGCTTTGCGTGTTTTCTTTTTTTCAAAACAGAAAGGGTTGTTTTCTTTAAATTTTAAATTAATATTTTATTATTTTGCTTCCCCCCATTTTCTTTTCATTGCTCCATCCCTTTCCATATCTGTTGCATGAATTATGGCTGTAATGAAAGAAACTCAGAGTCAGATATTGGGGAAAGGCTGAAAAATCAAAGAGAGGAAACACCACAGTTAACTATCACTCAGCAATCTTCCAGCTTCCTCAGCTTTGCTCCTCATTGCTTCTAATTGCTGTTTTCCTAAACCTCCTTTAAATACCTTATTTGCCCAGCTGTGTCTCATCCAGGTTAAGATTAAAGGAGGTGAGCTACTCTATTGGATAGTCAGCCTTGAACTCACATAACACAGAAAGATATCTATCTCTGGAGTTATGGGAATAAAGGCATAGGTCACCACTTCTGACTTTGCCTGTGCTGGGATTATAGGTGTATGACATTGAAGCCCAGCTTTTTGGCCTTGTACTCACAGAGATCCAGAACTCCTGGAGATTAAGAACTCCTGAAGATCCAGAACTCTCAGAGCAATGTGAGTTTACCCTGCTCTGTTATCCCTAGAACCCCAGCAAGAGCTTCAGTTACTCTACAAAACCATGTCTGCTTGCACTCCATCATGACATTCCCTGATGTTAATGTTGAACCTCTCAACTGTAACTATACATTAAATGTTTTCCTCTATAAAATGTGTCATAGTCATTGTGGTTTTTTTCACAGCAATAGAAATCCTAACTAAGAAAGAAGTTGGTACCAGGTACTGGAATATTACTATGATTGGCCTGACCATACTTTTGTTTAGGGAAATTTAGACTGTGGAACTTTGTGTTAGGAAAGCAGTAGAATGCTTAATGGTTCATACTACTAGGAACATGGAAGACAATGGTGCTGAGTGTGATTTAGTGAACTGTGGGGCCATGCTCAAGATATTACTGAGAAGAACAACATTAATTTGTGGCCTAGAGATTATTCTGTGAAATTTTGGTAAAGAATGTGGCTGTTTATTGGCGTTGCTGGAGAGTCTGCCTGAAGCTAATTTGAAAAGTTTTGGATTAACTCCATTGACAGAGAAATTCTCTGAACAACCTGCTATATACTCTGTCATGTGGTTTTTATTGTTCAATCTGATGAAGAATTAAAATAAAAAAGGAGCAATATGAGAAAATAAAAAATATAAACTATACAGATTGAGAAAGAAGAAAAAAATGAAATGGAATGGAGTTAAATGTTTAATAAATAGATTTGAAACTGAAATAAAGGGAGTAGTGACCTCAAGGTAAGATCCCCAGTCAAAGGAATTTCCAAAATATAAAAAGAAAATTTTTTAAAAGCTGAGAGCTGGGTGTGGTGGTGCATGCTTTTAACCCCAGAACTCAGAAGGCAGAGGCCCCAGATTCCTGAGTTTGACACCAGCCTGGTGTACTCTACAGAGCAATTTAAAGGACACACAAGCTTAAATGGTCAAGATAACAATAAACCAGAAAGTTGGAAAAGATATAATTTAATCAGTGGGTTATGTTCCAACCATGGAAAGAGACAGAACTTGACAGCTTTGGCCATATGATTCTAATTTAAATATTTAAGGATAGAAGAAAAGGGATATGGAATTTGCATCAGAGTCTAAGTAAAGTCAACTAGGCCAGGCATGTATTAGGGGTATATTTAAATGCAGGCCTAGTGAGGCATCACATAAAGATATAATACTGAATTTGGATTACCTTTGAGACCTCAAGATATTATAGTAGACAGAGTCACTGGATAGCTACCAAGGAGAGTTACTAACAGTGAGTAAAACTAGCCTAAGAGAAAAAAAGGGGTTTGTTTGTTTTTGCCAAAGGCCATAGGAGTATACATCAGCTGACAATCAATATTTTACAGGTTGTCCTACCACATTAATAACTCTGTGTTGGGGAACCCCACTAGGTAAAGTATGCAGAGAAGTTCAAAGAATGGACCCACTAGGCAAAGCCTATGGGCTGACTGGCTGTGGAAACCAGTTGTTTCTGTGTGTATCTTTCTCAGGAACCACTGCTATGCCTCACTAATAAGAAAAACCATGGGGTTGTTTACACCGCCCTTCGGTAGTATGTTTCACATTTTTGGGCACACTTAAAGTTGTGGATAGTAATCTCTGAGGCATAGAAATAATACCATAATATTATTCTTTACCAACATAAGAAAGTAACTGTGTTTCCCATTTCAAAGACAACTGATTTTAGACTTCTGAACAAATTCAGACAAACTAAACTGCTCCTGCAGAAAATATACAAAGATTATTTCCAGGTATTGTTTATTGCTAAATCAAAGCTAGGCTGTTTGGAGACATACCCCATATTGCAATAGTTGAATTCCCCATGTAACCTGACAACCCAAGGTTCAACCTGCTATTGTTATTGTTATGTACTGAATTTCACTGTCATTCTCTGTTTGGGAAAAAAGTTATGTGCAAGGCCAAGCATTTACACTGGCTGGTCTTTGTGACCTTACTATTCTGAGAACAACTATATGACTTCATATGTTATGAGAATGGATTGGCACTGAAAATGTAGCATATAATTGTCCAGATTTTGGCTAAGTAGAATGAGGAGCAGCAGCCATGTAGGGGAAAAGATAGAAGGGGGAATGAGTATGTATGAATAAGAGTTTGTAAGAGCAGCATCAATTTAGGGATGAAACTATGGAGAATGTGACTGTATGTGTGCTGAGTGAGAGATAAAGAAGAAGCCTAAAGAGAACATGAGAGATATATAAGAAAATTAATATATGAAAGAGTGAATGAGAAAAAAATGAGTGAATGATATAGAATGAAGAACCATATGTGTGTGAGAGAATGAAAGAGTTGTTGCTACCTACAGGAACCATGCAAAGAGCTGTATGAGAATGAGTAAGAACAATATAAAATGTTATATGATAAGAAAGCTGTGTATATGAGATGCATATCTATGGCTGTGTGGAGATTTTTAACTGAGTGGAGGCAAGAAAGATGAAGCTATATAAAAAGGAGAAATAGAAGAGAAATGCATGTAAAAAGATAGATGTGTTGAAATGTGAAAATAGATATAACTGTGTATAGAGATGTATGACCATATGTCTGTAAAAAAAAATATGTAGTTGTATGTATAGAATGCAATAATGTGCAAATATGTAGTTGAATGGAGACAGAAATAGTCAGAAGGCAAATTTAAAAGAGAAAGTTGCCATCAGAAGGCATGCATGTTTTCTTATGTTAGCAGTCAGAGATTTATGCATAATTATCCCAGAAAGCCATTCCTCCTTTATTTCCCTTAAGAAAAGAGCAGGCTTCCCAGAGACACCAACCAAACATGGCATAACTTGATACAATAAAACTAACAATAACCATATTTATAATTTACATATAACATATATATGTATCTATAAGATATATGCATATACATGTACACATATATAATGATTTCTCTGTGTGAATGTAGAACCCAAAAGAGGGCTTTGAATTTTATGTAATAAGCTCTAGAGATTGTAAGCCACTCAATAGGGATGCTAAAATTCTAATACAGGTTCTCTGCAGAAAGTGCATGTGCTCTTTTTTCTTTGTTATTTGTTTGAAAAGGTCCTTTATTCCATGTGTCCCCCAGCTCACCCATTCTTTCCTATTCCCAATCCCTCCCAGCCTGCCTTCAGCCTCCACCCACCCCATTTTCTAATCCCCTTTCCCAAAAGAGCAGGAAGTCCCAAGGTGGGTAGCTCAGTTTGGCACATCCACTCCAGGAAAGTCCGATATCCTCATCCCAATACCAAGGCTGGGTTAGGCATTCCTCTGCAGGGAATGGGCTCCAAGGTGCCAGCTCATTTACAGGAACACAGTCTGATCCCACTCCTCGAGGCTCTGCATACTGCCCATGCCAATCGACAGTTGCCTAACCTTGGAGGGCTTAGCCCTTTCCCTATGGTCTCCCATGGGCTGTTCTTGATTCAGTGTGTTCCCCGAGCTTCAGGCAGCCATCTCTTATACTCCATATCCTCTTGGTCATGTAGACTCTTTTCCCCACTCTCCAGCTGTAAGGGGAGCTCAGCCCAGTGTTCATCCATGGATCTCTACCTCCACCTTCAGGTTCTGCAATGACACTTAGTGTGGTTATTCATTTGATTATAGGGGAAGTCTTGTTTAGGTACACCTTCCATTATCAGTTGGGGACCTATCCAGAGGACATCCTTTGGGTTCTTGGGGGTTTCCCTAGCAAACTCTTCCCTAGAGACTCCTACCCTGCATCGACTTTCTCTATCAAGATATCCATCTTTTTTTTCTCCCTCTGTGTTACCTAAAGGATGCACATTCATACCCCAAAGGAATTAGGTCTGTTATGTTTATAGCACCAGTATTCATAATAGCAAGAACCTATAAACAATTTAGATATCCCTTAACTGAAGACTAGATTAACAAACTGTGGTACATCGACACAATGGTGTACTACTCAGAAGTTAAAAAGAATATCAGCATAAAATTTTTAGGCAAATGGATGGATTTAGAGAATACCCTCCTGAATGAGGTATCACAAACCCAGAAAGATAGGCATGGAATGTATTCACTCATTAGTGGATTTTAGACAAAAAGTAAAAAATATCCAAGCTGCAAACCACAACCGCTGAACAGTTTGGGATCTGAAGGAACTTAAATGAGACATGCAGAGATTTCCCTATGAAGGGAAAATAGAGAAGATCTTATTAGCAAATTGGGACCATAACAGGTAGTGACCAAGGAAAGGTGGGAACAAATCATGAGAGAAGGAGATGGATGAGTGATCTTAACTGCTGAGCCATCCTTCCAGCACTTCATTTATTCTTACTAGGCACTAAATTAAGGCACATAGGAATTTTCCTAGGAGGAGACCTTTTAGTCATCTACATTAATAAGAAAACATGACAATCTTCCAACACCAACATTTGAACATGTTTTCACATTGATTTTTATTTACTAGCTTGATATTAATAAACCAGTCTTCAATTATCAAGGCTTAGTTCACAAAGAACTTTCAAAGAAGTATCTAAATCTAAATGTAAGGGCTAGATGAATGAAAGAATTTTACTCAGTGACACTCTGCTGTTATCAGTATCTGCTGGGAAAAAGCTTTGGCATTTTCTTTTAAATCCCTATTCCTTCATTTTCCTAGAAATGGGCTGAAATTCTCCCAAACAGCACATTTATTCTGCTTGCTTCAGGTTGTATAGTACAAAATGGGGGCATTGAAAATGTTGCTATATAGAAGAGAACCTCCAGCCATATTCTAATTTTCCACGTCAAAGCTAGAGAGTTATAGGTGAGACTCTTGTTTTTGAAGTTTATATTTAAAATATAGGATGTGATGCTTAAAGCAAAAGAATGGGATTAATGATTTAAGGCAGCTGGTGTTGTTTCCAATGACATACTCAATGTATATAATAAACAATGCATTTTCTCTTACTAGTTTTAATTAATGGAAATCAAAAGTATATTGTCATATTTTCTGAGTGGAACACATTCTTTTTTAAAAGGAAGTAATTTTTATGAATACTTGGTAAAGGTAGTTAGTTACTTTGATGTATTCTTGATTTTGCTAAATGCTTATGATTAAATTAAACATTTGTTTTATGTTTTATATTTATGTGCTTTTAACTATTCTGTCCTCTCATACTGTTTCTAAGCCAATATAGACCTTCTATTGAGTTTTGTTTCCTGAGTAAAGCTTAATATTATTATATTCAGCCTACTTTAAAAGCCAATTAACTAATTATAAGGGCAATTGGTAAGAGAGCATATTGTAGTCACAATGCTACAATTTTCAGAGGATATATTTGTATTTTTTTAAATTTGCATCACACAAGTTTGAATAGATTAATTTTAAAACAGTAAATATTGTAAGAGTTAGTTTTGGAACACACTAGTATCATTTGAGGAAAGAAAACTTCATCTGCAGAGTCAGACTGGCTTGTGGCATAATTTTGAGGCATCTCTCTATTGTTGATTGATATGAAAATCCCCCATATCTTCCAATTACCATTTAAGTACTAATGTTTATCACCATAGTTTTTGCTGCTCTCAGTCTTGGCCAGGGATGCTTCATATTGCAGTGGGTAGTGATTAATGCAAAACTGCTTTAACTCTTCAACCTTCAATGGGACAGTTAAATTAGGCTTCAGTCAAAGCTCAGGAACAATCATTAAAGAGGAGGCAGAAGAATGTAAGGCAGAAGATGTAAAACCCTTTCTCTGGATATGACATGGCTGATGTACACATAAAGTGAATACCTGTTGTTGTCCGCACGAGATGAAGCCACTTAAAATCTCCAGCATCGTAGCCGGAGGGCCCTGCTAGTTGGGGAACTGCATGCAGTTGGTGGCTGCTGTGAGAGGAAAGGTCCTTTTACATTAGCAGTTTAGCTCCTAGTAGGTTCCCATATTCCAATGGATGATACCCATGCTCTTGTACATAGGGAAATATTTGCCTCAGTGAGTTATCTACTATAAATACATGAATAAAAATTACAAAAAAGCACAAAGTTGATAAATGGGGCTATGGGAAGAGCTGCAAGGGGCATTAGGTATCGATACAATTAAAATATACATGTATGAACGTTATAAAAAATATATAATATTAAAATTAAAAGCAAATAAAAAAAATACCAAGCCATTTTGGGTGGGGAGGACTGTATACTTAAGCAAGCTGAGATAGCAATGGGGAGCAAGCCAGCAGTAGTGATTCTCCATTGTTTCTGCTTCAGTTGCTGGATCCAGGTTCCTGGCTAGAGTTCCTGTTTTACTCTTCTTATGTAACTGACTGTAATGTATAAACCAATTAATTCTTTTTTTTTTTAACAAAGTTTATTTGGTTCATATTTTGTTAACCACAATAACCACATATATACTACATGATCAATTTGAACTTTTTTTTAATTTAAATTGTTTCATTGCTTTGATTGCAACTTATGACTGTAGGTAATGTGATGTCTTAACAGAAGTAAGTTAATAGGCATAAGCATGTAATTAAATTGATACAGTAACTATTTGACTATAATGTACAAGAAACTAGGTTTGATACTCAGCACTACAAAATATGCATGAACTAATACACCATACACATATTTTACTTAACATTGTGTCTAGAACTTGGCTGTTACAGACCATTTTCAGTTTTCTCTCCATAATTTATAATAATATTCTGATTTCTACTATGATGGTCGCACAAACAGCCAGAATCATAATTGTACAAAGTACAATTTTATGATGATTATAAAAAAAGCCATTTTGTTCTACTTTATCAGAAGGAGTGCCTCTATAGATGCTTACAGCAACATATATTCCTAAGTAAAAAAATCTACAAATAACCCTCACTAGTTATATGTATTAATACTTTACAATATTAAGTTTCAAAATGTTTAGAGAGAGGCATATAGTACATTCATTCATCTATCACTTAAGCAGTTCTTTTCTTCTGGAGAGTATACAAGCAATCCTTTTTTTCCTAACCATCTTCAATTATGTAATAGATAGTCCTTTGATCACAATTTTTACATTTTATATACTGTGGACATGATGGCATATATATTTCCCTGCTCATCACTTATGTAATAGCTAATATTTATTTCCAAATTGTTGGATTCTCTAATTACCTAGAAGACACATTCCAGGCCCTTAGTAAGGGATTATGTAGATGAGATTAGGATAGCCCTTGGTCATGCCTATGAGGGATTATCTTTTTTACATTAATTGAGCTAATAAAACCTACCCTAACAGTGAGCAGCCCTATTCTATTGCCTTGGGTTCTAGACTGCAAAAACATAAGAAAGTTAGCTGAATGTATTCATTATCACTCCTTTATTTTCTGACTGCTGATATAATGTGATCATCAAGCTACTTCATTCTCTTGATGCCTCTATTTTTCCAATCATATTGGGCCTTGAAATATGAGCCAATATAAACCTTTTATTTTTCTTTATTAAGATGATTTTATTGGCAATTTTTTTTGTCACTAAAGAAGAAAAATAACTAAGGCAAGCTATTTCACATGACAGACTACCCTTTAAGATCATTCATGTAGCCACAACTGACTTAATATTGTCTTGTATAAATGAACAGGATATAATTTCTGTGTATGTATAACCAGTTTTATTCATCCAGTCATCTACAGATGGATAATATGTTGATTTCATCTCTGAAACTCTTGTGATTATTTCAGGAACACTAAGAACATATGTTGTGGAAAGAGCAGTCCTTGATAACGGATGGTGAAAAACTCAGATTTTCTCATGAAGAAGAGAGTAAGTAGAGAGTGAGTAGAGCCCCATCTCTCAGCATAATAAATATAAAGTCAGGTTTTAAACCTAAATCCCCAAACTTTAAACACAGTTAGAAATATGTTCCATGATAGTAGACAGGGCATGAAGTTTTGGATAAGAGTTACAAAACACAGACAGGCAGCAAAACCAGAAATGGAGGCTTGCACTGGTTAGCTCTCCTAGTGCTCTAAACCAGGAGTTATCAAGCTGTGGGTCACAATGCCTTGAAAAACCCCATCTCCAGAAATGTTTATATTTATAACATTATCAAAATTAAAGACATAAAGTAGCAATGAAAATAATTTTATGGTTGGGAGTTACTATAATATAAGAAGCTGTATTAAAGTGTCACAGAATAATAAAGGTTGGAAACCACTGCCTAAGCAAATATTGATTGATGTGTAAAGTATGAAGGTATGAAGTAGTCATATAATTACAACTAGAAAACAGAAAAAAATCCGCAATACTTGTAAAGGTCAAGAATAATATTTATTCTCCAAAGGCAAAAAAGAACAATTGCCTCTTAAACCCTCATGTCATCACCTACCAATAAAGCAACCATGTTTTGAATCCATCAAAGAATTAGTTCAATCATTAAGTCAGAGACACCATGCTCTAATCTTGAACACTCTCATTGATACACAGAGAGAATTTAGTATAATTTGTAATCAAGACTAAGTATCATCAAGGGTGGGAGAGATGGCTCATTCAATAAAGTGGTACTCACACAATTATGAGGGGTTGTGCTTGAATTCTAAGCAACCACATGAAAGCCATGCATGCTGGGATACTTATTGTAATTTCTTTGCTGAGGTGTGGTGACAGATGGCTTCCCGGAACATACTGACCAGCCATTGTAGCCTAATTGGTGTCATGATTATCCAGCTACTTCATGTTCCTGCTGTCTCTACTTTCCAAATCACTGTGGGTTGTGCCCTTGAACATTAGCCAAAATAAGACCTCTTTCTTAAGCTGCTTTTGTCCTTGTATTTTTAACATAGAGAAAAGGTAGAGAGTAAATAAAGTATATGCTTAAAAATGTCCATCTGAACTGTTCCCGTGTGTACACCTGTGCATGAAAATGTACACAGGAGCACACAACACACACACACACACACACACACACACACCATTACTGAAGCATGTCAAACAAAAGATGTTTTTGCATAACAAAGAAAATATTCATTCTACTAGAGAAGTAAAATACAAAAAATTAAAAAAGTTTTTGATCATGTATCTCATATGTGGCTAATAACTGGAATATATAAAGAACTCAGTAACCCAATATCAATTATAGTAATATCAATAATGTAGTATATATAATGGTAAACACCCTGACTAGTAGATATTGCCACACACAAATGACAAAAAGGCATATGGAAAATTATTCAATTTAGAATGATCAAAGAAATCAAGATTAAAACCATGATGAGATATAACCCTACCATAGCTATAATGACAAATTTTATTATAGGTATAAAGATAACATACTTGGTAAGAACAATAAAAACCAACCAACAAACAAACAAATAAAAAAATAAACCAGTATCTTATAAAGTCCAGGCTATTTTTCACACTTAATTGGTAGATTAGGTTGACATTGAAATCTGCCTTCACCTCCCAAGTGCTGGAATGATTGGCATGTACTACCATGTCTGGTTCTTTGAGGAAAGCCTCTTACCATTTTTGATATATCATCAGCCTCAGCATAATAAAGTACAACAAATGGTAAATGGAAATCAGTATTGAAAAATTCAGGTGAGCCACGGGCTGCAAGCCACGTGGTGGGTAGATTCATAAAAATAAGTTGATTTAAGATAAAAAAAAAACTATCTAATAATGTACATAAGATATGGGCCAAACAGTGTCAAAGTATATAAACATGTAATTCATTTCTTTTGAGAGACAAAAGCTGCGGGCGCGCAAACCAAGTTCCAAACCGGCGCCACACGTGTGCCAGACACAAACCTCCAGCCTCAAACAGGCCAAAAAAAGCTTACTACAACACAGTATGTCTGCAGTCATTGTAGAAAACACTGAGAAGGTGCTGTAAATATTACAATGAAACTGAAACGTTGTAAGATCAAGTGTAACAGGACAAGACATTGGCTCTGTTCCGTATATGACAGGGAATATGCACCTTGGAAATGCCAATGATACAGTTGCCTAAAATAGACTTTATGAAAAAAATACAAATTGAAAAGTCAGAATACATGGGAGATTCTTAAAAGGCTTCTACTATAGAAGAGCAAATGATTTCTCTAGGGACGGGACCTCTGATAGGCCATCCCTAAACACATATAAATAACATTAAGTGATCTCAGCATGGTGTATTTATAAACATGTGTATAAGTGTGTGTAACAATTATGATTAAAGAATAAGAGCCCATCAATTTAAAGCATATGGAAAATGGGGGGGGGATGGAAACTGGAGATGTGGGAGGATGGTATCAATACAAAACTTACTTATGGACAATATCCACCAAAAATAAATAAAATAAAGAAAACATTATTATTTCCACTGGCAAATGTAAAAAGAGATAAAGTCACATTGCACATAAGATGTTCACACTCCTAGGTTTCTTGTAGCACACATCTCCTTGCTAGTATTTATAAGAATAGCTAGTTATGATTGAGTGATTCATCCAAACTTCAGATGTGTGGGAGCCCGACAACATAAGTATTTTATTTATTTGATATCTATTGTGGGAAATCAAATCTATTTGCTAGAAATAATAGGATTGAGCAGTGTTGCTGAGTATGCAATCAATAATGTCTGCTCCAGTGATCATCTTCACATAACAAGAAACAAAAGTTGAATGAGATTAAGATCACTCACAATAATGATTTTTGGTAGGTCTTTTCAGTAGACAGACTATGTGTTCACATATTGCCTGCCACTGTGGTTATCACATCAGAGTCCTAGCTTCTGACACAAATATACTAACTTAATAAAACTAAAAGTATTTTCTGCTATCTATACAACATTTGTTTAAAATTTTCTATAGGAATCATATAGATGAATCTGTAGGCAGGTGCATTAGACAATCTTTAGATAATCTAGGTCTAAGTTCCAGCAACTACATAGAAGTTCACAACTCTCTGTAAATTTACTTCTAGGGATTCTGACACCCTTTTCTAAATTTTGTGAGCACCAGGCTTGCACATGGTGCCACATATGCATGCAGTCAAAATAATTCAATTTAGTTAAATAAAACTAAGCCACCTTGGGACCTTGGGACCTCCTGCTCTTGCTGGGGAGGAGATAAAGTGATGGGGAGAAAAAAGAGTGACTGGAAGTGGCTGGAGGGGGAAGGAATTTTGACCAATGGGATACATGGATAAAAAATTTGATTATATTCATAATAAAAGATATAAATTAATAAGACTGAGCTAAAATAAATATTGTAGAATTAGATGTTAACCCTTCTTAACAAAATATTTAAATACAGAATTTTTATCTTTGCAATAAGTTACTGTAGATGTCAGTAACCACTAAAAATTCTACTTATCTTAGTCCAAAATAGAAAACTCTGTGCTCTCTGATTTAGCAATCTCATTTATATGTGCTATCTTTAATGCTTCAGTCAGGATAGCTCACAGAGCCATCCATGGCCACAGTCTGAAATTTAAAATATGTATTAGAATTCCATGTCTAAAACAACAGAATTCTCTTTTTAAATTTTTCTATATTTACAATGAATTCTCTTGGAAACTCTTGAGTATCTACACCTATCATTCGTTTCCTATGCAGTTCAAATGTTAAATTGACCTCCACAATATTTAGTTTCTCTTGTTTTTTTATTTTATTTGTCATACAATCAAAAACACAAATTCTCCCATTTAGATGCTATTACCAAGAAGGTGTGGGCACAAATCACAAAAGAAAGAGATGACTGAGTGAGAAGAGCAACCAGGAGGGAGAAAAAAAAAAAGAGATGGATATCTTAATAAAGGAAGCCAATGTGGGATTGGAAAAAGATTGGTTGCTAGGGTAACCTCCAAGAACTCACAGGATGTCCTTGGCTAGGTGTCCAACCAATAGTGAAGGTGTTGCCTAGACAAGACTTCCCCTATAATCAAATGAATAGCCACCCGAAGTGCCATCACAAAACTTATATCCAACAATGAATAGAGGTAGAGGCAGAGATAAATGGCTGAGCACTGGGCTGAGCTCCTGGTCCAGCTGAGAGCAGGGGAGGAGAGTCTGTATGATCAAAGAGATAGGACTTATGAGAAAAATTCCCACAACTGCCTGGAATTCTGGGGAGATCACTGAATTAAGAACAACCACTGGGGAACCATAAAATAAAAGAAACTAAACCCTCCAAGGATAGGCAACTGTCCACTGATATGGGCAGTATGTGGATCCTCAAGGGGAGGGATCAGATTGTGTTTCTGTGTATGGGCTGGTACTTCAGAGCCCATTTTCTCCAGAGGAACACCTAACCCGGTCTTGACATTAGGATGAGGAAATCAGACTTGCCTGGAGTGGATGCTGAGCTGATCCACCTGGGGACTTCTTGCTCTTTTTGGGGAGCGAATGAGAGGATGAGGAAGAGGGAGGCAGAAGTCTTACCTGGAGAGATTGGGAGGGGAAAGAGAAGGAGAGCAAGGGGATACATGAAAAAAAAAAAAAAAAAGATTTTATTTTATAAATAAATTTAAAAGAGAAAATGCCATTGAGCAATGCTTGCTCATTCTGCAACAAAACGTATAAAAATATTATGGAATAACTTACTGTCAAATCATTTACAAATGTGAAATGGTAATTTTACTTATTTTTTATAATTTTTTTATTTAAAACTTTTTTCTCATGCCTTCTACTGCTCCTCCTCCATGCTCTACTTCCCATCCTCCCTTAGCCTCCTCCCGCACCCAATCCCACCATCCTTTCCCTAGAAAGGACAAGGAATCTCAAGGTGAGTCAGTTCAATCTGACATATCAAGGCGAGGTAGATATGAGTCGCATGTTCCAGTATCCAGGCTGAGTAAGGTGTTTCTCCGTAGAAAATGGGCTCCAAGAAAGCAGTTCATGTACCAGGAATAAACACTGGTCCTACTGTAAGAGGCTCCACAAACTGCCCATGCCTTTTGACTGTCATCTACATTTGAAGGGTTTAGTTTCTTTTCATGGAGGTTTCTCAGCAGTTATTTCAGAGTCCATGAGCTCCCAATAGCTCTAGTCAGCCATCTCTGTGGGTCTCTTCTCATGTTACTGCAAGGTAGCTTTACTTTTTAAACTCTAATCTCATTTCATGAAATGGGCATTATGAAATAAATATAAACAGAATAAATAAATATATAGTTATTTTCAGTAAATATTAATGTGAATTCTAGACTTTGACTTTCTGGTTTTAATTTCCAACCTTCAGAGATCAATTGCTGAGTTCTTTTTAAATAACACACACACACACACACACACACACACACACACACACACACACACACGCTTGTCTTAATTCCCTTTATTTTCAATTTTTCATTGCTCTTATATCTCCATGCTCTTCTCTCTGATACTTTTTCCCCATCTCTGAGATGGTAATAATTATAAAACTTCTAGTTCTAGTCTCCTCAATATAAATAACCTTACATCAGATGAACAAAGATGACACCAATGAATCTGCTAACCTGGACTGAAGAGAGCATTGAGAGACAAATGATCTTTCCTAGGGAATTATACACCAATTAGTTATATGACACTTACTTTAAAAACTAAAACGATATATATGCATTATATATATATATATTATTTGTAGTTGTGTATGCATTCACTTCAATTCCAGGTCGTTGTAAGCTGTCCAGTGGATGCTGCAACCTAATTCCTTTCTGCAAGTGTCATAGGAGATTCTAACTGCAGACCCATGTCTATAGTTCAGTTCACATTTGCTTCCCAACCCATTGTGGTCTCCTTCCTTCTACCATACAAAAAAGTATGCTTTTCTAAGAGTGTCTTGAAAGACCACAAAAGAAACTGAGGTCAGTCATACTTTCTTTATTGCTTCATTTCCTCTTTGCAGCACTCATCACTGAAACTTTACAACCATGCTTTAGAGATAGAGCTGTTTCATCTTTGTGCTCTGTGCCCTCTTGAGTTAAATATCTTTCTGTGATTTTGTTTACTATACTGTGAGCTCTATCAAATAGACCTCAGACCTCAAGTAACATGAATACTAGCATAAAATATTTGCTTCTACAATTTGTTTTTTTTTTCTTTCTTTATTATGAATAAAGAAGTCACATTTTCTATCCTCTATCCCTGTATGTCCTTAAACAAGGTCCCTTTGCCCTCCCACCACATCAGGTCATTCTTTCTTCTCCACATCTCCCTATCACCCCCATGGGCAGGTGATCCCAAGGTCCTAAGGTCTCAATATTGCTTAGTTCAGCCTCCACTCCAGGCAAATCCACTTTTCTCTCCCCAACATCAAGACTGACTCAGGTGTTTGTCTAGGGGGAGTGGAATCCAAGGGATCAGTCCAAGGTGTTTCTGACCCCAAGTTGTTCAGTGGTTGTAGTTTGCAGCTTGGGCATGCTTAGTTTTTTGTTTGTTTGCTTGTTTGTTTGTTTGTTTTTGTTTTTTGGGTTTGTTTTTGTTTAGAGTCCACTAATGAGTGAGTACATCCCCTGCTTATCTTTCTGGGTTTGTGATAACTTGCTCAGGAGGATATTCTCCAAATCCATCCATTTGCCTGCAAATTCTACGATATCATTTTTTCTTACTACTGAGTAGCACTCCACTGTGTAGAATGAAATTTCTTGATCATTTTTTCCTGAGATGAATAAGTAATGTCCATCCTGGTCTTTTTTTCTTTCTTTCTTTATTTTGTATTTATCAAAAAAAAAAAAAGTAAAAAGAATTTTTTTTAAAAAAAAAAAATGCCGAAGAGTTAACAATAACTATACAGAGGATAATAATCATAAGCATGGCTTATCAAGGGTGGAAATGCAAATAAGATTACTACACATATATTTTCTTGGTGTTCAGCTTTCCCTCTGAATTTTTTTTTTCCATCCCTGTATATCCCTATTGAAGGTCCCCTCCCCCTCCCACCACATCTGATCATT